>CAJUYI010000737.1:34636-58201 GCA_910591695.1 Galerucella pusilla
TTAGGAGGTAAAATATTGACTTATTATTAGGTGGTCGTGGACAAAATAGTTTTATACATAAAAGTGCATGGATAAGTTAAGAGTCTATATTTTTAAAAAACAGGTCAATATGAGTCACAGCGTTGAATATTAAATATATTTCGGATAATTCTTTTTTTGTGCCATAAAAATTCTATAACCTTCAAAAGCATGTCCAAAGAGCACAATATTGAATAAAAGATGACTATATACTAGTAAAGTAAAAATTTTGTACAGCATTTGATGGTAGCGAGTTCTTAATTCGGGAATGGAATGGTGAATGCATCACAATTCTGGTTCGATCCAATTAATTTTTTGGTCGCCAAGTATTTTTACTATTTTTTAAACAAAATACAGTGTGGTCCTTAAGTAATTGTACATATAATTACAGTACAATCTTCACTTCAAAATATTGCGATTTAAATCAACTACTAGCCTTCATAAAATGTTGATATTAAGAGATATACAGGGTGTTAATCATAAAATTTTAATTTGTACAATTACTTAAGGACCACCCTGTATATTTGTTTGTTTGCTGAATATCTATAATTGTTTTCTTCTACGCTGGACAAAAATCCAAACAAACGAAAGACAAAACCATTTTTATTGATACAGAAAACCACGTCAAATTCTGGTCATTTTTGGAAGTGGTTGCGAGTTAAAAGCTGAAACACGATCTTCATAAACATGCTTTATCACATCAAAATAACTCATTATACAATGGATTTTAGTTTAACAGGACCGTTTTTTCTATATTATCATTCCAGTTATGGAAACAAAACTTCCAATTTTCCGAATAAATCCAGTTTTTTTTTTACTTTTTTTTTAAGTAGTTGGGTGGCTTTGGCAGAGACCAATTAGCCAGAAATATATATATATATATATAGTATTTTTTACTTGAAATGATTTTTATGGAGTTTCCCTGAGTAATACCATCCTATTTCTGAACACGTGAGAGTTAACAACCTCCGTACACGTTTCTCGATTAATTTTATAGCTGTTTATTAAGAAAAATCGGTTGTTCTATCGCAACTTATTACGCGAAAAGCTCGTTTGCTCAAGATTTATCGTGAGAAAAGATGCAGGAAGCTTAAAAATGCGTAGAATCGCTCCTTCGAGCATTTAACGGATATTTTACCTAATAATGATCATTCTCTTTCCTTTGGAAATAAAAGACGAGAAACAAAGCAAAGATATCCATTAGAAATTAGCTACCGAAACGACGAAATAAAATATATAAAAACATTACCTATTGTTGTTTGATTCCCAAAAAAAAATAAGAGAAAAAAGAATAAGTTATGCCACAAGGAACATACAGAAGATATGTAATTCTAAAAAATGTGATGTCATACGATTTCCACAAAAACCTCAACTTTTGGTTTAAATGTTTGAAGTATTATATAGGGTGTTTTTAAAAAGTGTGCTTCCACATTCGGAAATTAACACACGCTTGAAAGTTAATAATATTGGAAATGTGTTCGTGAATATACAATTGCTGTCTTTCCTTCCCTGTAGTAGTTATTTTCCTATATAGGACAAAACGTCTCTTCGTTTCTGTACTGTCATTGGAAGTGTACGATTCTTCTTCACAACTCTTTCAAGCATACCAGCGATGGAGTTCCAAATAGAGACGAACGGGTCCTCCTCAAGGATAAACTATTGCTGAACAAACTGACTCCGCTGCGATGCTCGTCGCCTATTTATACTCGCACGACTTGTTCTAGAGACCTCTCGAACTCGAAGTTCTGGTGGATGCGCTGGGTTTTTCTAGATGTTACGTTTTCCAGATCATTCTTGAAAATAAGGCGGAGGAGCCATAGTCGTATCATATGGGAATTTCACTGGGGGCACTAATTGAGCACATTAATGCAGCAGCTCGCGTAACACTATTAAGAGCGGACAGCTGTTGGTACACAGATGGCTCAAAAACACCCGCAGGCTCTGGTGTACATGTATAACGGCGCGGATATAGGACAGACATTTCAACCTCACTAGGATCCTATGCAACCGTATTTCAGGCGGAAATGTACGCCATTGTTTCGTGTATTGAGGGGTAGAAGCGAACCAATCTCACATAAAAAGCAATAAAAATATTTTTGGACAGCCAAGTGGCTGTCGTGTAACGACTGCCAAAAAAAGACTATTCTGAATGGGAGAAATTAATAGAGTAACGCAGTTCTGGTTCCCTGGCAATTTTGACATGGATAGAAATGAGAGGGCAGACTCTCCTGCAAGAGAGACCAGAACCTACAATTGGCATCGCAATAAATTTTGCCAAATAAACAAAAAATACCTGGACAGGAAGAAGAGCTTTAGACTTCTGGCCCAATATTCTCTGAATTGGTTTATTCAAAGGCTTATATACATCCTTCAAAAATGTATCCAACCCCTAGCAGGCATGACTCACGATATCTAGCAGGCCTCTTAACAGGCCACTGTTATCTGAATCATCATAATATGCTGACACCGTGGTGAGATCCGACTCACCGTCTTTGCCTGGAAGATAATGAAACAACAGAGCATATAATTTGTGCCTGCTCCACCGCGGCTCGAATCAGGTACCTGATGTTTGGCAGGATCTCTCTCGCCCTCAGACCTGAGATTCATTCACCAAATAAACTAATTGGCTTTGTTAAGAAGCTGCATTTGTTTGGTGAAATCTGAATTGATGTGAGCCAAAATAGACTTTTGCGAGTTGCAGTGGAGAGCCTTAATATAAATCCTCTCACCACAAACCTTACCTAAACCAACCTAGTACATTTGGAAAACTTCAACTCCATCTAACAAGTTTGGAAGGAAGCATCCTCAATAATAGTACAGCAACGAAGGGATATTTTGTCCTATATATGGGAACAACTACAACAAGGAGAGATGCATAATAAAATTGTTTTTCCACTACTAGCTGTGAAGTTGACAATTATCGCTTCTTCTAGCCAACTGACAAGTTGAATTTCTCTTTTAGCTGTTAATTACTTTTTCTATCATTAACCTAGGTCAATAATGGACGAAATCAAATATATTGAGAATTCAGGAATATTAGTTCAACAAAAATTTGTGCAACATAATTTTGTATGCCCAGGAGATTGTCTTTAACATATTTGCTGCTTGAAATTACCTGAGATAAAATGATTTGAATAAAAATGCCATTAGTTTAAAAATCGCGCTCATCCAAAAATGACATAAGGAGTACGTTCATAAGATATCGAAAACTGACAGTGTACTTGTCAGTCAGACGACGGGGTAAACACGCTTCTCGTGGTGCGTTTGTGAATTATTTTTAATTTTTGTCTTTAATGTGGCTAGTAGTGGAAAAAATTGTTGAAGACATTCATAAACCTCGCATCTAATTCTGCTCGGGGCAGACTTTTGACGTCTGTTTATTTCTGACGTAACCCTTGACGAATACGTCTTCCATAATCATTCAACAACCCTTGATATTCAGTTTCCAAATTTCGTTAGCCTATGTATAATTGAACCAAAGATAAGAGGAGAATAGGAGAGGAGGAGACTTTTGAATATAGAATTTCATGAAAAAATTATTGATTGTTCTCTTCTATATTTTTATTTTTCAAAACTAAACTTCGAAACTATTCTATCAAGAGATACACTCTAATATCAGAATCCATTTTCTCAAAATATTTTCCTCTTTCATAAAACTGCTCCCAAGTATACCGTATATAAGTATTTTTGTATAATTTTGTTCAGCAAAGTTTCCCGGAACGATAACTTCCTAAATAGTATTAACTCTTTGGTGTTTTCAACTAAAATATTTACCACTAATCTTATCTTATCCCGAATCAGTAGAAAACTCTCCTTCCGAGCTCTGATTAGATATTGGTACATTAATTAATAAATATTAAAACCCTCTCAAAGAAAATTTCCAATATGAACGATGTAATTAAGATAAAGAGAGCGAGTTTTGCACAAGCAACTTTTAATTTGGAAACTTTTTAATTACTGTAATCAATTTTAATTTTTCTATTCAAAAAAAGGTGAGTGCTGTGTTGTAAGTACCCCATCGATAAGTTGAAAGAATTTCTTAATTAAACTTTGGAAATAGAATTTTGAAAACTACAAAAATACTGTTTCTTGCTGAATAACAAAGAATATATATTGTGATGAATTATTCAAACAATTATTCTCAATTTTAATGTAATATACCGAGTGTTTCATGGTGATTTAATGGTCCCGAGACCCCAATTTTTTTTTAGTGACACAATATCCGAAATAATCATCACAGCACATACAAAATAATACTTTACCTAACAAGCTCCGGAAGTGATATTTCACGGGATGGGTAGGAACTCTCCTTGTCCGACTATAGGATATCTTATCTATAGCTTTATTCGAGTCTGTATCTTCTCTTTTTGAACAATACGGCGTAGGCTTTTTTACTTATCGATATTATTTATTATTATTATCTTAAGTTTCCACTTGCTCAGCCCGTGCTGGTAATGTCCACCTATCCCGAGCGTGTGTAAACGCAAATAGAATTAGGCTCATCAGTTACATATTCAAAAATTCACGTCCAGTGCGACAAGTATTTAAAATTGTAGCCTTCTGCAGATCAATGTATGTATTTTTGTGAAGTCCTAGTTTGGTGAGGCTATCTTGTGGAGTTTTGGGAAACAGTCCCGTAGATGAAACGATTAACGGCACAACCTCTACTAGTGTTAACTAATCTAAATTTGTTGGCCAACTTCTGATGGATGATGTTGCAAAGTTGATACTGCCTGCGTAGGCAATCAATGTTAGCTAATACTAAACATCCCGAAGGTATGTCTTTTATCGCCTCTGTTGTTTGTTGACACCTTCTGCACTTGTCCGAAACGATGTTTGAATTTCTTATGACAAATTTTTTGTAATTGTTGGTACCTATAGTGTAACTAATGTTAATGTGATGACCTTGAATTGTATTAAAAATTTTATGCGGGTTAATTTTAATCTACTATATTAATTTGAATTACATTTGAAAAGCATTATTTCACAAAATTCGAATTAATAATAGTATATTATTAAACGAGCAATTTATGATAGCCATAATTCACGATGGGTGACGTTTGCGTCACGAGCCGCAGGCGAGGGGCGCAAGTCACCCAAGTGAATTATGGCCATAAATTGCGAGTAGAATACTATACTTTGTCCACGACACTTAATTTATTTATTAATAAATAAAAGTCAGTAGCGATTTGGCATATTACTAACCTCAAAATGTTGTGGCAGCTACCCCAAATAATTTGACATATATAGAGATGGGCGATACTGTAGAAAGTATCAATACAACGTACCGTTATAAATATATTGTTTTAAAATACTGAATATTAGAAAATATCGTTATGAAAAGTATCAATACTAAAAATTACAATATTTTATAGATACGATATATGTCAGAAACAAATTTCTTGAACAAAATACACAGATTTAATAGTTTATTCCATATTGTACCCCCATCTCTAGTCGTGAATTATGAACCATAATACACTACAGTGTATTATGAACCATAATTCACGACAGTTTATATATGGGTACCATATACCTTTAGCTAGGAGGTAAAATATTGACTTATTATTAGGTGGTCGTGGACAAAAAAAATTTATGCACGCTATTGGGCGGCTTTTTTCTTCAAAGGAATTAAAAATATGGGTCATCACATTAACAATAGTTACACTATATTAATTACTTGGTCTTGAATTGCCATAATAAATTCTTCTGTTTCTGGAGTTGAATGTTACGTTTATTTGGGTTAAGGGCCTTAGCAATATAACTTTGAACGAAAGGGCCGACCTGGTAGTGAAGGATGCAGTTATAAATGGACAAGTTTGCAATATTCTCACCTAAGCAAATATGAATAACTCGATAAGGCATAGAATTGCGAATAAATGGAAACAGGAGTGGACAAATATATCTAGATTCTCTACAAACCAGTACTTTCAAATTCATCCCATATTATCTCTTCCCACCGAATATATATAATATTTAATTATACAACACCCAAATTCCATTCATTAACTATATTTCACGGAAGATTTGGTGCACACCTTGCAAAACTTGGTATTATTTGATCATCATCCTGTAGCTGTAACGAATATTCTTATTGTGATCTGAATCACATCTTTTTTGATTGCTCTAATAATGTCGCGAGATCCAAATGTTCAATTGAATCGCTTGTGAAATTGAATTATGACCTTCCGCTATATATTAGCCACATCCTCAACAATGCTTATAGGATAATAATAGATTTATAAATTTCTTGAAGAAGTCTAATGTTACTATATTAATGTAACGAAGCAATTTCCAAAATTCTGTGGCAAATGGAGTAATTTCCGTGCCATCTGCCTCTCACATACATACAATGTTCCTACTACTACTACTACTACTACAGAATGTGCAGGCGAGCCTTGACCTAGCCAAACTAAAGTCACGGTTCCGGCACTGAGGCCACTGGCGGGCCCATTGTGCCATTCCTGCTACCTAGTCATCCATGAAGCCGAGCCCTTCAATGAAGGCCACAACCTTTTTCAGTGGATGCCTGCTTGTGTCCCAAGGAGCCATGACAGTGACTCCGAAGATTCGCCTGCGTAATACAGCCCAGTGTGGACACTCTAAGAGAACATGAACTGACGTTTCATCAGTCATGCCGCAACCCCTACATAGGAAACTTTCCTCTACTCCTAGATTGTAGAGGTGCTTCCTCATACAGCAGTGCCCTGTTAGGAGTCCTGCTATCTTCCTCAACCTACTCCTTGGTAGTTCAATAGCTGCCCCAGCGTGTCCATCAGTCCATCCCTTCAGTAGGAGTTTGGATTGTCTAGGACCCTGCAGGGCAATCCAATGAGCGAGGTGTTGGTTCCTCAGCCACTTCCTCGTCTCCTTGCGTATCGTTTGTTTTGTTAGGCCGAGGGTCGGGCCCGGGCCGCAGAAAGGAGCTGCCGCCCCTTCCGCAGCCAGTGCATCCGCCATTTCGTTGCCTTCAAAACCAGAGTGGGCCGGAATCCATTCTAGCCGCACTGCGTTCTGACTTGCAAGATCAGCAAGTCGTTCTCGACATTCGAGTTGATGGTATATCCACTCAGGGCTTTAATTGCTGCCTGACTGTCAGTGTATATGGTTATGCGTCGATCCACATAACCTCTGTCTAGGTTTATCTGCGCACATTCCAAGATAGCGTATATCTCGGCCTGATATGCAGATACACCATCACCCAATGGTATACAGATTTGTGTCCTTGGGTTCCTAGAGTAAATTCCAGCCCCTGCTTTGTCACCAGAGCATGAGCCATCTGTGAACCAGACAGTCCCATGAGGCTGTGTATTCGTCTCCTTATCCCAGGATTCTCTGTTCCGGATCATAGCCCTGTATGGGGTTGCGAAGTAGTACTTGCGCAAGCATTCGTCAGACGCTCGAGCCAGAACTGGAATATCTTCCAGGAGCCGGAGCCTCTTGACGTGTCTGCACTATTCCCCTCTTTGCACGTATCCCAGACGCTTCATGCGCAGGAAAGCACTCCCCGCCTCAGCCTCGATCACATGGTGAAGAGGCCGAAGACCAAGGATCACTTCCATCGCAGCAGTTGGTGTAGTCTTCATGCAGCCAGTTGCACCCAAACTGACCACCCTTTGAAGGCGTGCCAGTTGCGATCTAGCCGTGACCAAGGTTACCCTCGGCCACCAGACCAGAGCCGCATATGTGAGCATAGGCAGCATAATAACTCTATACAACCATATGATCGTTTTGGGGGTCAGTCCCCACCTCGGACCAATGGCTCTCCTACAGGCCCAATGTGTTTGTCACCTTGCTTAGGCGACTATCAAGATGAGCCTTCCATGTCAGTGATTTATCAAGGATCACTCCTAGATACTTCACCTGTTCAACCACCGGCAGTGATACTCCATCAAGATTTAGACCCTCAGGTCTTATACCTCTCTTTTTGGTGAAAGGGAATGTTCCATCAGAGAGCTACTTATTTGGTGCTTCCCTGGATTATATTGATTGATTTAGGTTGATATTATTATTATTTTCATTTTCCACGTAGTGCAACATTCTTTTATTGAACTCCTTGCTGCCTGTAGTCTTGGCATGATTTGGGTTTTACGATTCCTGCTGCTATAGCGGGATTGTCTGTGTACATTGCCATGATGGCCATTTAAGGTATGTCTGCAGTGTAGATATTGTACAACATCGCCTCTTGCTTATAGTATTCATTTTCCAGACCTAGTTGGTGCTACTTTTACGTGGAATGTTCTGGTGCGTTTTCTCTTTTTGAGATAACGGTCTCAGTAGCTGCCATTTAAAAACCTACCGTTCGTATTTATGGTGTATCGGGTCCATGGAAAGAGATAGACACTAATGAGACTGGAGGAAATTGGCAGCTTGACCATATTCCCGTAACTTGAGGATTTAAAGGTCCTGACAAACGGTTGGTGGATCCGATAGGGTGAAAGTAGTTGGCAAAAGAAGAAGACGGCGTGATTGATTAAACCGGTGTCTCTTCCAATATAAAACTAGTTTTACAGGACTAAGCGCGCTGTATATTCAATTGAAACTGTATTTTGGATGGAATAAGTCATGGTTCTCATTTGTAACAACAAGAGATAGCGAATTAAAATTTACTCTTTTGGGATTCACATTGGATACAAGAGAGACAATCTCCACAGATGCACGTAGTGAATGTACGAATTGCACTATTTCGATTTTCATTAAAATTCATACATGCATTTTTTCATGCTTATAATTAATAATTGAATGATAAAGGACTACCGCTCGTAACGGCATTGTAATTATAATGGGACATTGAATATTAATCATGTTCGACGCGATGAGATTTTATTGACTCGCGACAAAATTGATGGACATGAAAAATATATTTGCTTTCAACTTTGATATTCATATGTGAACATTTTTTTCCAAAAAAGGTAGCAGGGAATATATTCCACTTTGTACATCTAAAAATTAAAAAGGGAGTTAGACTTTTCCGAAATATCCTTATAATGGGCTCATAGCTAGTAACAGTATTTTGCTTGCTTATATGCCTATTATTATACGTTTTAGCAAACTCTAAACAGTGTTGTGTTTGTGAAATAAGAACGTTTAGAAATAATTCAAACTATTCGACACAATGGACCAGAACCAGAGTTACACATTGTGCGGTTCCAGAATACAAAAGTACTACAATTAAAACATCTAACAAAACATTTATTTCTATTAATAAGGATGCAAAAAAACGGAAGCAATGACAGAAAAAAGACTCAAAGCATTCACTGATAAGTCAACATACTTTTTGTTTGTGTATTTTTAAGATTTCATTTTTCTTCAATCAGAATCGTTATATAAAATACCATCAGCTGGATAAGTAAATTCGTACGAAATTCGAGGAATTACAGTATTCATCATAATCGCCAGATTTGCCCCATAGCAGCTACTATCTTTCCAAGCTTCCGTTGACGTGTATTTCGCAAAACTTCATATATCTGATTACACAGATGGTTTGGCCAGCTTGCAACCCTAATTTTAATTCTATTGAGCATCTTTGTCAATTAAATTAGGTTATTTTGTTAATAGTGGGTCATCCGCAATACATTCGATCTTAACCCAAAAATTCATTTCATATAGATGTTCAATGAGCGTTCCAATATTATTTTTAGTTCCTTTTTACACCTTTGGTATGAAATCCATGAATTATCTTCAATTGTATTGGCGTGACATTCACTGAAGATCTATTGTGCCCCCTTACTACTTCTTAGTTCCCAAAGGATGTGTCAGAGACTAGTAGCTCCTGTAGTCCTATTTTCCTGAGGAATTCTAGGGTATCTGCAGGCTTAGATAAATGTCCCTCCTCTATCCAATAACCATCTAGTGTTGTGCTGTAGGATTCTGAATTGCTGAGCAATTCGCAAGTATGTGAATGGAGGTTTCTTCTTCCACGCCACAGAATCTTTATTCTTCTTCCTCCAGTGTTATGAGCTTTTTCAGGTGCCCGTTAAGGCGGCAAAGTCCCTTTAGGATCACTGTTAATACTCTTAGTGCAGTTTTACTTTGACTTATGCATTCATTTGATCTCAACGGATTGTATTCACCCGTCAGAATCTTTGATTATCTAAGCCCTCTTTGCTAGTCCATCTGCTATCTCATTTTCTTCTATTCCAGTGATTTTCCTGAATAACCGGGATAATAACTTGAATGCAAAAACCAAAATATTCACAAAGCATGGTGCTAGGAGCTGCTGTAGGCTCCAGGGTGTTTCAAATTTTGGGTGAAAAAGCGGCAACAGATAGACGCTTGAAATATTCACAGAATATAGAGTTATATTATTTATGATGAAATAAACAATTTAATTTGTTAAAATCCACATTATGTAGATTTTAACGAATCAAATTGTTCTACTTCATCATTCAGTATGGATCTATTCAATTTTTATATTATTTACATTTAAAAAAATAATCAAATAAAAACATTCATATTCATGGAGGGCGTCCATACTACAAATGTGATTTTTTCCCTTTCTATTAGATAAAATTACGGAATTTCTCGTGCGCGAGTCCGGTTGGCACTTGGCCGTTTTTTTCAATTGATACAAATTCATGCTAGTGGAAATTTTATTTAGATAAGGATATCAAACCCAAAAAATCTATGTATTCACGTATATACTCACAATTTCTCCTGGTATATAATCGTCTATTTTTGTTTCAGATCAAAACTACACGAACACTGGCAAAAAACGTACAACTTTTTCCAGGTTTCTCAGAGGCCTCAAAACATCACATAGAAAAGAAAAACACGGAGGCAGCTCTCCGAGGCATGGGCGTGCCGCAGCTACCGCTAGAGGAGTCCCTCAGAGGGTAAGTACTCATTCACTTCACTTCACATAATTCGGGATGAAATTGGCTACTCAATTTATGCTGTTTAGCAAAATATAGATCAATTTGTTGTTTTTAACCTGCGCAGTAGATTGTTGAGAGGTGATGTGTGTTAATTATATTTTTTTGGTCAAGAATCATCCCTCGATTTTGGACGACCTTCACGAAATTCATATTCACGTTGCTGTGATAATACAGTTAGTTCATTGTTTGTTTAAAAAATGTATGAACATATTCACGATATATTTAACTGAAAATGAAAAATAATAATGAATACACCACAATGTGTAAATTAACTTCGATTTCCTCTTAATTCGTAGTTAATGGTATTTTTCATGGCGACGTTTTCCATCCAGAATTTCGATATAAATTAAAAGCTTTTATTGCCATCAAGAAGGGAAGTACAATTTCATGCAAATACCTAAAGATTAATCACCCCGAACAAATTTTTACTTTTTTCTTCTCATCTATTCTCGATAAGAAGCGGAAAAGAAGTAACTACAGAATTTAGGGGTGCTGTAGAATTACCCTTGAGTTACGCCAAAGTGGACAGTAATGCACTGGCCTAATAAGGATTTTTTTGTAAAGTTTAGTTGAAAGTAGATAATAATTTATTTTTTCATATCTTGTTGAACTGGATATTTTTTTAAAGTCAAACTATTGATTTATATCACCAGTACAATATTTCACTTGGGGTGCGGCAGCCAAACGGTCAATTAGAAATATCTGGAGAACTAAAGGTATCTGTATTGGATTATGAAAATTGGTATGAAGGGGTTTTGAATAATGAGCTATTCAATGAAAATATTGCCGTCACCATCCTACTTCGGGTTATACCGGAAGTTGCACATAACTTTGTAATTTTTATAATTAAAGACCCTGTATATTTTCCAATGTATAAAGCTGATATATTTGAAGACTGCAGGAGATAGGTATAGGGAATAGTAATACATATCGATAGTGGGCAACGTATTCTTCTAAAATAAATAATCACATACAGGGTGTCCCATTTAAAAAAAAGGAATTACGCGAAGATTGTGAACTCCGTTTTTATTCCAATTTTGACAGCTACCTGTATAATAAAAAAGATAACTTCACAGTGTAAACGATAAAGTGGTATGTGGTCAATAGTTCCTAAGAAATTTAAACTTTTATTCAAATTACATTATAGAAGATATTAAATTTTATGTACATGGTGAAAAAGTGTAATTTTCATATAAAAAATATTACAAAAACGGTTCAAAATAGGTATAGGGAAGTATTAACAAAAAATGTTAGAATAACGTAAATATTTCTAAAATCGGAAAATATACAGGGTCTTTCATTGAAAATTACAAAGTTATGTACGGTATAACCGGAAGTAGAACGGTGACGGCAATATTATCATTGAATAGCTCATTATAGTACAAAAAATGTAAGTGAACGTAATAGCTATTCTTAAAATAAAACCTTAACCTAAAAAATGGTACAAAGTGACTCTCCTGGTAGGTACCCACTTAAGTTGAAACACTATACTTTCAGTCATGCTTATGATCGATGCATAAATATTTCCGCAACCAGATTTCCAGTTTTCGAAAATGTGTCAATTTTAACCTTTTTTTATTAAACTTGCAATCTTTGTTTGTCCGGGTCGAATCCTACAAATTAGTTACCTTTAACTGATGAAACTGAAATTTGTAATACCCGCTTATTTTGGATGAAAATGCATGCTTAGTTATGTTACGTCATTCTAATTCCAATAGGTATGTGCTGCTTTAAATTATTTGGGCTTCAAGCACTTGTGCGTGACGCCTCAGTCGTCACGACTTTCAAGAGAAACGAACACGATTTTTTAGGATCCTCAAAACCACTTGTCATGTGCCAATGCCAATGAATTTCCTGTTGTTAGAAGAACAGTTTTTTTGTAATGTGTTTGATAATATAATTTTGCATATTTAGATATTTTTAGTAAGGTTTTCGTAATCGGCAAAATCTTAACCTTTAAATAAACGTCAAATCGGACAAACGTCAAATATTTAATGTCCGTGGCTTGAAGCTCATACTTTTCGGTATGTGCTCAAGGGGCAAGGGGAAGGTAAGACTAGGCGTCACGCCCGGTATTAAACGAACGAAATTCAGTCACTACGAGCTGCTACAAGCAGCCAAATGTGAATAATCGAGAACACCTATGGCTGACTAGTATGGGTATCAAATGAAAGGGCTCACTGAGGAGAACACGAAAACTGTTACAACGTCACTAAATCTAAAATATGGGGGAGGGTTACCTTATTATATAAGCAGGTCTAATTATTGAAGAATTAGGCTATACTGAATTAAAAGACAAACAACCATGAAACAACGACTCATTCAATGAAGTACACAGACTTAAAAACATTCATTATAAATTGAAAAAACAAAACAAAATAAATCAATAGGCAATTATTGAGTAAAAGCTTATTTTTAAAAAGGTCTATAACTCGTTTTCCATGTTGTTGGTTTTGTCAATTTAATCAGATCTTGTAGTTTATGGAACAAAAACCAAATGCTAAGTTTCTTGATGAAAACATTGGCTTTTTCAGTCATCTACGTTCTTGTAAACTCAATTTATCAGCTATTCAATTTATTCAGTGAAAACTAGTGGAAATTAATATCATTAGAACTTTTACTTGCTATTATTATCCGCAGTCGTGTAGTAAAAAAACTCGTCTGGTTTTTATAATCTTTACAAACAGTTTATTTCAATTGACGTTATTTTACAATAATTGAAAAAAAATTATGGATTAAAATTCCAAGAGGTGAAAATGGAACAACACATGATTGTTGATATTAATTCAACGATAAGAAGAAAACAAATATTTGAACGTTTTTGATGATAATATAATAGCTTTTTGATTCATAATAAACATTTGAACTGCTAGATATTAGGTAGGAAGTGAGGGAAGTTTATTTGCTCAATAATATCATCATTATCATCATCATTATTGATACTATAATTCTTCCAAAAATCCATGTCTTATTTTGTTCACAAATATGTAAATGTCTAGTTTTATATTTGGTATGAACGTTCGAGTTAACGTTTTGCAAGCGTACCCTATCAAGCGCGTTTCTAGATAGCCTCAGCACATATGATGCCCATAACTAATTATTATTTCATCTATTTCTCAATTTTTTGTCGTTCATTCCTTTCAACTAACGATAATAATTCCGGTTTGAAGCGATACTAAGATAATGTTATGTTCTCGTGAATTATTTTCCGTTTCACATAAGAAGAAGCAACGTGAAGTTTGCCAACTGTCTTGCGCACTAACCAAAATCGGTCTAGTTTATTTATGCCGCCTCGTAACGACTGTTTTATGCCATTGGCATTACAAACGATGTTTCATATCGACAGCCATTTTATTATTGACATTTTCAACGATACCAAGTATTTTCATATACCAGTGTGAAAATATCTGGAAATGATTCAATTAATTCCCAAATATGTTTCATTTCCCAATTTTGTGTTAACCTACGAAATGTGAGAACGCTACGCTACTGATTTGAACTCAAATGTCAATTTTACAATATGGTGCTGGTTTTGACCATGTTTTGACAACAACTTGACCATACGACAGCAACTTCACGTGGATTAATTCTTCTTACGTGAAAAGGAGTCTAACTATTGTTTCTGCTTATTTAAACATTCTGAATGAAATGGAGCAATATAATAATAATAATAATGATAAATGACTTTATTGCTGTTATAAAAATACAATACATGCAAAGGCGACGTTCGCTCTTAGATGATGCTTTCATACGAGAAGCACCAGCTAAGTGGCGCTCTTCCACGTAACCGCAAAACTAAAGATTCAATATTCTTTACCTACAATAATTTCTTACATGCTCAAAAAACAAAAGTTAAGTAACCTAATTTTGTAAATATTAAAATAAATAAGGCCATTTTTATCTGCTTAGCTTATAATTTCAATATTATGCTATTATTAAGTAGAGACTTCTGAAGATTAAGTTTAAATTGAGAAATGGGTACCGTTTTGAAGACTTCGGGGATCATGTTGTACAGATTAGCAATGTTATATGAGAGATCAAAATAACGTGGTTTTATGTTTCAGCATACTAATTTTATTTTTAAGTCTCACATTTACATTGTGTACTTCTGATCTCTTTTTAATTTTTTTCGATAGGTAATAAGGTGTTTTGGTTAACATAATTTTGTGAAATAGTACTGAACCATGAAGAATACGTCTATTTTTTATATTCAGCCAGCCAAGGTCTGCAAGATGCCTGGAGGTTGGATATGTTATCTATGGGTTGGATTTCGACGTCTGATGCCGCAAATAAAACGAACACACATATTTTGAATTCGCTGTAATCGATTTTGATCTAGATGTGTAAGTGCCGATCCATATATCACATCACAATAGTTAAACTGCGAGAGTACAAGGCTATCACAGAGCATAATTCTGGTCGTTTTATTAAATTATTGTTTGTGAGAAAATAAGAGCTTTAAATTGCAAAATGCTTTCTGAATTATTGATGAAATATGGGAGGAAAATGTTAAGGAGTCATCTAAAACGAGTCCAAGATTTTTTTCACAGTTGGATAAAATTAAACTATTGTTATTAATTTTCAAGTGTATTTTACTTTTGATTCTATTTTTCTCATTTCTACGACTTTCGATTTTGAAGAATTTACACTTAAGCAGAATTTAGTTGAAATCTCTATTATAGTTCCAAGTTCTTTGTTAATTTTTAAACAAGCGTCTTCAACTTCTGGTTCATTTAAATCCATATACAACTGCGTGTCGTCCGCGTAATAGTGAGCCTTCATACATTTCAGGTAACTTGGAAATTGGGATTTGTATAGGGAAAATAGCAAGGGACCTGAGATGGATCCTTGCGGAACCCCACGTGTGAGGTACATTTTCTTTGACAATTTTTTATTTAGAAATACTCTTTGAGATCTTTGATCTAAGTAGGACTGCAACATATCTAACACGATAATATTTCAAAAACGTATTCTATTATACTATTTTACAAACATCTCCATATTCGTAGTATCGACGGATTTTTATTTTGACGAAAGTAGGAAGTCCGCTTTATCATCAAAACCATGCTATCCACCTTCATGCACAATAATATGACTTCATCTTCCACCAGTATGCCCAGAAAAGTTTTGTCATTGGAAAACTCACATGCCCCACTGTCTGCTGTTTCCGTCCTCGCTTTTTAAAGTTAATTTGAGTCAATGCGTTAAATTTGAGGCGGGAAGCTAAAGGAAAGCCTATCGATGTGAGCGAGACAACCTACGAGTAAATCTCTATTCATAAAAAAGACTTGTACACTGCGATTCAAAAGTATCTATAGGTAAAGGTACCACAAGAGAAACTCAGTTTAGTTGCATTATGTAGTGAGTCAGTTGTATAGCTAAGCTTTTTGTTGTGTCTACTTAACGTAATATCATTGTACGACTATTGTTAGTACGTAACAGAGTTAATTTAGCGGACCACATAAAACTCGGTTATGAACGTCGCTCACCACATATAGCTATTAAGCTGACTAGCTCCACCCCACCGCATGCTGTAATGTAGTGGGGTATGGACTGCCGACACGGACTTCACGATTTCCACAGTGATAGGCAATTTTGAATTTATAAAATTAATTATTAGTAGGTTAGGGAATATGAGATATGATTAAAAAAATAATAGAGAGTTAGGAAATTTTATTTGTCGTAGGTACATAATTGATCTATCAACTTACAAGTTTGTAGGAGTGTCGTTTATATAAGTATAAAAATATAAATATAAAATGATTGTAGGTAGATAACTACAATAATTTGAACATAGGTCTAGTAAAAAGGTATAAAATCTGAAACTTTTTCTATGTAGAGAGCCGATTTCAGTTTTCAGCTGTTTTACTTTAATCATACATAGGTATTTTGCATTTTATTTTCTAGGTCTGTATTTCACGAAACTTGAATGAAATAATACTGATTATTTTTTTACTTCCCAAAATCTGACATTTTGGTGGTTTTAACCAATAGCAATACATTATTCTAGCCAATCATTCGGTATTATATTGATAATTCTGTTTCCTCATCGATAATACCTTGTATACATTGAAACGTCAAAATTTTACTTTGAATTTGTCAATATTGACAACTAAAAGTTTATTGAAAAATGAACACAAACTGAACCAAGAGAATATTGAACATTCAATACAAAATTCCACTCCACAATTGTTGAAAAAAATAATCTTCCCAAATACAACTCGCTCTTCAAATTTTATCACATAATTTTCTATTTTCGTCACTCAAACTTGTTTATTTGAGGCAAAAACATTCAAACAAATCGAATTCAGATAAAATCGCGAGTCCGTTATGACTTGTGTTTTTATCAAACGGTTTGTTTTCATATTTTTGCCAAATAAACAAGTTTTCGTGGCAAAGAAAAAATTATCGATAAAATTTGAAGCAATCGTAGTATTACCTTTGATACTTTTTTACTGGATATAGTAACCAATCAAATTACTTAATTTCAAGTCATGTGTCAACAGTTTGGTGTTTGCTTTTTATTAAACAATAATTAAACGTCAAACTGACAACTGGATTAAAAATGTCGCGAAGATTAGGTATTGCATCTAACGATTCAATTAATTTACCAATTGTACTTTTCACAACTGTAGATTTAAATACGCCGGGAAACAATTATTAACAATAGAACTGCAATCTTACACTAAAAAAATAGGAATAAATCTTACATCCATTAAGCGCAACAGCGATCGGTTCGCCAGATAAATTATTAGAGTATATTCCTCTATAATAGTAGTTTATTTTCCAACTGGTCCGCTAGCTCTGGCAATTTGAGAGTTCGCTCACATCGGCACGCTGAAATACTCATATTTGCGGAGTGTACAGGAATTAATCTGTATGAGGGCGCTTTTATCAGTCGTTCAAAAATTTGAATTTGTCCGGTTCTTTGGTACCATTTTTCTTCGTTATTAGAATGTATATTTCAATGAAATTTTAAGGGTATATTACTGACAACTAGTTGCAGAAGCTATGCATGTTTAATCCTAACTTTTCTTAAAATTAACAGAAATGAATCATCATTTATCATCAATATAAAAAATAATTGAAATTTAAATATGCATAGCTTGTGCGCTATCGTGAACCACATACGTCCTGAAAATTTGAGCAATTTTCATGCAATATTAACTGAGAAAAAAGGGATTTTTGATAATAAGACAAGTTTTCATAGATTTGTTCAATTATTTCACTTTATTCCTGGATCTACATGTGGAAGTTCATGGATATTCACTTATTACTATCAATTATCAGCACGTTTTAAATATATAAACATTTTATTAGCCGATATTTGATAAAATCTGGAAATGGTGAGAGCGCTAATGCAACGTTGACTCTTAAAAAACTTTGTTTCAGATTTGTTCCCTCAAAGTATCTTTTTCTGATGGTAATTCAGTTAATTCAGTTAATTCAATTAGTGCTGGTGGTACATTAAATCTATTATCCCTACAGTATGCTCGTTTGAAATCCTCAAATTATCCCTATAGTATTGATCAAGTCCTCTCCTGGAATTGAACGAGGGGTGTTGCAAGTAAGCATCGAGAATAACAATCGCTATGAAGCGGGAGAGAAATTATTCAGAACTCGCTAGTTATTTCACCGAAAACGGGGCAAATACAACATTTACATATTTTATTGCGCCGCACTTATGCTATCTCGGCATTTCCTGCAGCCCTCTTACAGAACCGGAGTACAATCACATTAATCTAAACCGAACTTTGCTCATTTTTCACGTTTTAGTGCCACTGAATACATTTCACGACGATTTTCATGTTTATTAGTTGTTTTTTGTCATCTTAGACTCTTTCTTAATCAAGAAGTAATTTCAAAGAACGTAGTAGATATTGGGGGAAAACAAATTTGTCAGATAGTCAAGCAGCCATTAAAGCACTGGAGCTCTCGTGTAATCAGTTCCAAAATGGTGTAGGAATGCCCAGGCAAACTCAATAAGCTGCTGGGCGAGAACAATTTAGTCACCCCACTGTGGATTCCAGAACACACTGGAATAGAAGGAAATGAAATAGCAGATGAACTAGCAGAGAGAGAGACAGAAATACTCTTTGAGGGCCTGAACCCTTTTGAGGAATCAGCTCTAATGTAATATTGGAAGAAATAGGTTAAGCCGGAAAAAATCTGACCATTGGAAAGATCTAGTAGATCTTAGAAAATCAAAGATTCTTCTGGGTGACTACAGCCTGTTGAGATAAAATGAATGCATAAGTCAAAGTAAAACTGCAGTAAAATTAACAGTAATCCTAACGGAACATTGTCGACTGAAAAGAAAAAGCTTAGAAAAGAGGAGAAAGAAAGAAAGAAATGTAGATTTTGTGACATGCAAGAATAAACCTCCATCTACATCACACAGCACCTGGGGGATTACTGGATAGAAGAGGCACATTTACCTAAGTTAAGGCCTGCAGATATCCTAGAATTTCTCCGGGAAACAGGACCAAAGGAGCTGCTAGTTTCTGAAACTCTCTTTAGAAAGTAGGTAGAAGTAAGAAGGCACAGTAGATCTAGAGGTCTCAGTGAATATCAATCCAAAATACAAACACATTGGATACTATTCACATAATTTTTATATAAATGTATCACCTAGTTTTTTCTGACTATACGGTGAGTCCAGAAACTCGCCTTCCAAACGCAAACTACACATACTAGATGTGATTTCATACTATGCGTCTGCGAGAAATAATACAATCATTACGACTACCGAAAATCCCTTCAGTCAAACTGGTGGCCTATTTAGAAGACACGAAGCTTTGAGAATGGATCAAATTACAAGGTTAATGATACAAAGATTCAGTTCAAGTGCCAGTGCCTGCCCAAGCGAATGAATGTTTGAATACATGTAATTCCATGTCCATCTAACCCAATTCACCATTCCAGAAACTTCTTTTGGGAACGTTAGTGTCCTTTGAAGATGACGATGTTGAGTCAGTTTTTTAAGCATAATATCCCCAAAAAATTTAACCTGGTACATTATATAACCCTGCAGTGATGAATTGTGAAGTATTTTTGACAAATTTCTCATCAAATTCGAAAACTATAGGAATTTTTAAACTAAAAGCATTTTGAGTACCTCTATCACATCACTGAAAGTTACTAAATTGGGAGTGTCTCAGACTTTCGATAATTACGTGAAATTGTACTGCTCGCAGTTGTCGTGGCCAATGGAGGATCCAATTGTCTAAATATCGAATTATCATTGGGCACAGACTATGGCGAACGTCGTAACCAAATATCATATTATTGTGAAAACATGTATGGTTATAATCAGTAATTTATGTAAAATTTTTTAATAATTTGAGAATATAAGAAGTATGTAAAAAATGTAATTGCATGTTTAAATTATTCTCTATTAAGATTTAAGGCTACGGTATGGCAAGAAGTGGAAGTAAACAGAAGTTTTGATATCGAAAAATACCATAATTTACATTCTCCATCCCGACTCTTTGCAAGTAGCCAATGAGCCTCGAGACTGAATCTTCCATGTAATTTCTTGTTGGTGCTTCTCATCACCACAGAATCTGTACATGGCGTCGTCTGTCAAACCCATTAGCTTTGTGTGCTTCTTAAACTCACAATGTCCTGTTTACATACCTACTACGGTTTTGACAGTTTTTCTGTCTTTTCCTGTTCCCGCTTATTAGGTCTGTCGTAAAAGTTGGCAAATGTCCTCTTATGAACTGTTTGATCTGTCTGTCCTGGTGAGATTACCCACCATTATAGACAGATCTGGAACCCATGATTTAGGCAAACCTGCAATACACCAATCTCACGGTGAGATTCTCACTAGTTCCTCAAAAATACAGGCTTGGATAAGAGACGTGTCGCAATTGACATTATTGACAAGGAATCAAATGCTCCAACACAACCTTCAGTCAATCATACATGACACTTACAAATCTCGATATTTGCATCAAATTACCCAATTTAAAAAGCCGAAGCTCCATTCACATGACAAATTCGTTTTTCAATTTCTCTTCTCCAATGGTATAAAAATATCAAACTTTCAGGTTGACAGCTTGGACCGAAGTCTCTCATTCAATTGATTCCTGAACAGTGTGAGAGTTTTCCATGCGTCTTTGGATGTTTACCAAGTTATTTTTCTGTTGCTAGCAGACCCAGGTATTTAAAGATACTCGTACTATGGTTTTTGGTATACAAAAATCCAAGAATATATCCGGGTTCAGGCTGTGTGTCCTCTGGTACTCCTTTGGTGACTAGTTTAAAAATTATTTTTTTGCTTGAGTCTTGAGTGGCCTGGCTGCCTGACATGATATGAATCTGCTTGCCCTCGACATGCCCTCCTGTTGTTTTGTATCACCAATTATATAAATACTCTATATATCTTTTCTTGTTAAATAATTTGACGTTTTACGGACAAAATTATTCATACACAATCTCCATAATTTTCAATATCGACACTCGAAAATGGTAAATTTTCTATTTGGCCTCCACCACCCTGGTTTTGATAGCTTTGAAAATATCGTTCCATGCTTTTTATATTCCAACTTACTATTCCCGAATCGTCTTTGACGGTAATGCAATTTTATTTACCGTGCACTATATGTCTCGTAGATCGGTCTGGTGTCGACTCGGAAGTGTCACCTTTTACAAAATTCAAATTAAAAGTATACCCGTCGACATCTCGAGAGGATAAACTTGACAGAAGTGGTTTTTGCGAATCGTCTGCAGTATTTGATATTGCTCTATAAAAAGTTCGTCGACATAGCATATTATTATTTGTCGCTTTAAACGGTTTGCTTTGAGAAAGGTCAGTTACACCGAAAGAGAAAAACAAATTGAAGGTTTTCAATTCAACTATTCCTTATGCATTTAGCAAAAGAAATACTGGTAAAGATTAACCTTTGAAATAAGAAAGTGGTTATTTAAAAAGCCGCTTTAAAAGATTGACAAAATAATTCTTTCAGTTGGCACAATTGTCCTTTGTACTACCTCGAGTTTGGCCGCCATTTGTTATTGCTAAAATTTCTTCATTCTTCCAATACCACAAGTTTGTTTTGAAACTTTTGCAATGGATAATAGTATCGAACAAATAATCTGCCTTGAATTCTGCATTTCAAAGGCTTGCGATCAATAGGGAACTTTTCAAGTCCTTTTCATTCAATAATATCATTAAGTGGCGTCTAAAACTCCTAATCATCAAAAAAAAATTTTAATATTAACTTGGAAAACAAAGTTTGGTGTTTCGTATATTTAAAGTTATTTCAAACTTTCTCCATAGCACGCCAGCTGAGTACTAGTGTATCGATTGCCGGTCACAACATCTATGCCAATGCAAGGGTTTGTAAGTGATACATTTTTAAGGTATTTTTTAAACTGCAAGCAACGCTGAATGATTAAAATCGTCTATTAAAATAATACATAACCACACTCGATTCCTACGCAAGAACTATATTTCTCCTCGTTCTCTCGACAAGTCCCTAAAAAAGAGAAGAAATATACCGTTGCCGTAATCTTAGGTACTCCCGTCCAAGCTCCAAGTTACAGGTCCCTTTTTTTTAATTGCAGATAGCTTTTATTAGTTCTTCTAAAAGCAATAGGTGGACAACGGTGGTTGCATCCAAAAGATATCATCCGTCTATTAACATGGTTTTAGTTCACAAAAAAAATACGAACAATAATGTGGTAGGTTGCTTAAGTAATAATTTGTGTGTCTTACTTATTCTCTTACATAGTTAGTTCATATTATATGACTCTTAAATAATAATTAATAGGGTGTGAATTGAGATATTCAAAAGTCTCGCCTTAACATCGCTTGAATGTAAGAAATAGTGACTGAAAAGTGTAATGATAATGGCTAGCTAATTAGAAAAAATATTTCTGGTTGATGAATACCAATTTTTGCTCTTTATTTCTGGCATATAAACATAAACCAGTCTAAAAAAATTGTAATTACAATTCTTTCAAAATCTGCTTTGATGCCGACGATGCAAAAAACGAGAAGAAATTAGTATGAACCTCCTCTGATCTTGCCTAATTAACAAAAGGCTTCATTTAATGTCTATAGCATCCTTCGTCCCTATTACCGGAAATCGACAAAGAAATTCATTAAAAACATGACAACTAGGAAAAACAAAAATTCACTTGAGGCAACGCTATGTCGAAAAAATAAAATAAGCCGGTTCCTTTCGTATATTTACAAAAAATTTCAGTGTTGCTATAAAAATTGTCGAGTTTCACAAGGTTGAAAATAATTTTTTCCATTTTGTAACATGCCGTTCAGCCTGTTACGTTTTCCGTCCTAAAACTATTTGATTTGGGTAATTTTTGTGGCTTATGAGTCACTTTCCTGCTAAATTTCTACTGAATTTCACAACATGCCGTTGTTTGCTAGCCACATTACTCACTTCACAATAAAACATTGATTCCCCTTCCATTTTTGTCTTCAGATATTTCGAATTGTCGATTTGAACTCTTTCTTTTCCTCTTACTGAGAAGGCAACATTTGAATTTATTTTTCAAATTTTTGTTTGCTGAAAAAGAGGAATGCAGAGATAAGGAAAAGGAAAAAAACATTATTGGCGGAACGAATAAATAGAGCAGATCAGGTAAAAAAGGAACTTATGCTATAACTCATAGAAAACCCCAACTTCACGTCCTAAAA
>CAJUYI010000737.1:83292-97829 GCA_910591695.1 Galerucella pusilla
TATTGTGGTTTAATTTCCCAAAAAATTAAAAAAAGAATGAATAATATCTTTACCACAAGGAACATACAGAAGATATTTACTATATAGACCCATAATAAATATAATCTGTAGTCAGCAGTGCGCTCCTAAAATAACGCTTGGAAAATAAAGGTTACCGACCACGAACAGGTGCAAGAATGAAACCTATTGCAGTAGGTGCAATTCGTACAAGCTGGGGCTTCATCCTGGCACCTCTTCGCGGTCGGTTCCCTCCATTTTATATGCGTGCACCGCTAACCTGTATTGGGTGATTGGAAACAAAATGATATAGAATAAAAAGCTATTAGTTTATTTTTCTACAAGTGTCAAAAAATGACAAGGTTTGTGCATTGACAACAATATGTCAAGTGACACTTTTTTTTATTCTCTCGTTTCCATGACACCGCGAAATAATTCGCGCACTAGGGTGCGAAGTATTTCGCACACTGAATGTAAGTTAATAAGACTTTTGTATTTCAATCTTTGAAAAAATAAAGCAAAATTCCAAATTATTATTTATTTTTAAATGAATAACAATTAAATACTTTTAAAATAATGATAGAATTTTACAATAACTTTAGTTATTATTTACAATTTCACCGTATCGTACAACCAGTACACAAATCAATATTCATTCCTAAGTCAGATAATTCAGGTTCAGCTCGAGAGATTGGGAATTTTGGGGGTTGAAATACCACTAATTATGAGTTGGAGGTAATACCATGTGATCCTGAAATTTCACAATCTAAAATTTTATTTTATATTTGAATCTTATTATTGTTCGAATCTTTCACGTATCCTTCGGCCACGGTGGAAGATTTCCATCCCCCATGTCTCTTCAAACTATATATATCACCCCCAGAACTATTACACTTTAAAATAATTATTATTGTCGTCAACAACAGCCACTTTGTTTCCATAGTAACATTGAAAATTTTATTAGGAAAGGAAATACATTTTAAGCCAGCGCAACACTATTTTCTAAAACAAATTAGGCATTTTACTTATTTACAATATTTTTAAAAGATAGATTTTGACGTTTGTAGAAAAAATATTGTTTGT
This sequence comes from Galerucella pusilla, assembly GCA_910591695.1. NCBI lineage: Eukaryota > Metazoa > Arthropoda > Insecta > Coleoptera > Chrysomelidae > Galerucella > Galerucella pusilla. The sequence goes on from CAJUYI010000737.1 coordinate 84,373, forward strand.
ATCTCGTGCGCGAACTAGATACAAAAAAAACTATTTTAAACGCCACATTATGATGGACTGTCTTGTACTTATTTTATAGTGCCCACCACTATCTGAATATCACCAAACAATCAATAAAATACTTTTTATTCAAAAACAAGACGTTGACCTAAAAGCATTTGTATTGTAATTATTATTCCAGTAGGTTGGCTGTTCGGAAGTTAGGTATTTGTGTGTTGTTTTTTTAATATGAAATATAAGTAGATATTTTCGTTATTTAATTATCTTTTCCTCAACGTAATCGGTACGAACAGCTTAGGTATTCTTTACTAACGTTTCAAAAAATATACCGTACTACCTACCTACCTGTTTCACTATCCATTTTTATCCTAAAAGATTTTTATTAAAATTATACAATTTATTATAACCCCAAAGTCAACTGAGCACAAAATAACCTTTAGATTGCTTTTTAAAAAAGTTTTAAAAGTCCAGAACGATTAAGATTATTTAATGTAAATTGCATGCAATTAATCTACTTTTTCATCCTCGAACGAAATCTTCAGGAGTTTTAATACCCGTGGCGATAACGTCAAAAATTCTAAACGCAATCCAAGGTAAAATCGCTTTTTCACTCAGCTACCCCTTTTCGCGTAAAAAAAACTATGTTGTATTCTAGTCGCATAAAATTGTTCTTCATCTGAAAATTAAATATCGTACTATGCATTGTTTTATTCACAACTTAAATATTTGGATACTTATTTTGGATATTTATTCATTTGGTTATATAGAGGGCGTCGAAAATGTTTATAGTTTCTATGGTATTGTGTGTTGGTTCCTTAGAAAATTTTTATAGCTTCTATGGTACCTATTGTGTGTTGGTTCCTTAGAACTTAAAACAGATAGGAAGGAGCATTTACCAAATAAGTTTGCGACCAAATAGGAGGTTGCAAATGGCGAATAGTCGTTTCCGTTTTGACAGTGGCATACTGTTTGTATAGGGTATGGGATATGTGAAATTTTAAATTTGTAGCTTATTGAAATGTATTAAATATAAAACTATAAGCTGTCCTATGTCCTATACAAACAATAATGTCTAGGAGCAATGAAAATATGAATATAGAATAATACTTCTGATAATACTTCTTTTCACCAAAAAAACTACATAAACAAGGCATGTTCTTTCATTCATCGGTAGATCCACCAATCGACCAACTGCATTTTTATATTCATTGGTAGATTTTAGATTGAAGAAATAACGCGTTAATTTATTACTGTTGCATCAACCAAAATTGCAAACCACTCCACCATTGTATCGAGGTGGTGGATAACTTTGGTGGTTCACAAAATGACAGCTTAACCTCAAAAAACTAACGATTTTTTGAAGCAGGAAAAGAAATGGACGAATTAATAGAAATAAATTTAAAATGTGGTAACAAAGGTATTGACGACGCTATTAATAGCGTCAGAAATTGAAAAAATTTCAAGTGGAACTATCAGATGAACTGCTAATAACAACAATCAACATAGGAATAGATTGTCAGTGGTCAGATGATTTAAATAACAACTGCGTTTTTTTTATGTACCACAGATGACTCCAACATGTCGTTGCAGCGGAGACTGACGTCATTCAACCAATGGTGAATGAATGATGTAAAAAAATGTGCCTACAATCTACGTCAGTAAACGTCGACTTCACAAATGAGTCATAATTAGGGTGTTGCAAATGGCGACTTCCGTCGCATTTTCCTATATACAGCTAATGAGTGACATTACTCCTTCCTGTCTGTTTTATGTTCTAAGGTTGTTCGTTCTAAGTGATATTATTTTATAAAACAATGTTACATCCCATTGTATTTAATGCCCGTCTTCCGAAGCATGTTTGCAAATACCCGACTTAAAGAAGTCCCCATCTTTAATATACTTTTTGTGTTCATTTATTCGGACTTTCAATGGTCTAGATGTTTCGCCTAAATAAGATTTGTCACAGGATATCTGATATACACTGTGTTATTAAAAGGTTGCGACATAGGGATTCCTGTACAAAACTGTCAAACACGAGCTAACTTTTTTACCAAATATCGTTCATAAAAATATTAACATATTTGGAAAGGTCGTTGAAAAATAAGTTCAAATGCACTTTTATTTTCTCAAATTCGCTCTGGCTTAATAAAAAGACTATCAAAAAAGTGGTATACCATTTTCATAACTTTCGAATACTGAAAACACCACATCAAGGAATCGAACCGTGATACTTCACGTTTAACTTTCAAATTCCCCGTACTTCTTCCCGTCTGGCTATCTCCTACGCGGTAGTGGTATGAAAATGGAGTTCGACTTTTTTAAACATAACTAACTACCCATTTTTTTATCAAAGCAGAGCGAATTTGAGAAAATTTAAAGTGAATTTGAACTTATATTTCAACGACCTTTCAAAATTATTTTTTATGAACGCTATTTGGTAAAAAAGCTAGCTCGCGTTTGATAGTTTTGTACTGGAATCCCTGTCACATCTCATAAATAAGACAGTGTATATACAGTTTTTTGAAGACTGTTCTTAATTTTTTGTTACTATAATCTTAACGTATTGTTAGACTTAAAACTATTTCGAATATTGAATCGACTACCAATTTTCACAATTTTTTCTGATAAACCCTTAACATTTCAACTTTTCTCAATATTCCATTTATTGTCACAGCTTGTCTTATTTTTGGTAGATACACGTTATCCAATAAGTTGCTTAAAAATATCAAACTATACGTGTTCTTTTCTTGTTTCTTTTTTCCAAATAAATAACAAAGTAACATTATTTTGACTTGTATATTTAAACAAAACATTTTCATACAATTTAAAGCGAACGTTTGTGCAATGGAAATAGACATATTTACAGTAGGGAGTACACATGCAGAAAATCGCTCTCCCTAACGACGGACATTCAAATGCAACTACCCGTAACATTTCCTTATTTCACCTAAAACAGTTTCATGAACTCTTGGTTGAGGGAGAGACAACATTCTAGACACACATAAACTTGAAAATCATAGGTAATGTCGTTGTAAAATGAATTTGATTCGAACTTTTAACAAAATGGAAAATAGAAATAAACTCACTCAGGGCCAAAATGAATGAAGACTGTATCCATTAACACGAGTGTCGATAAGTGAGAACTTACATTGTCATGGAGAAGAATATTTTTTCACTGAAAATTTCCGTTAACTGAATGGATAAATAGTTTTGAAAAGCATGAGGTGCTGTGATTCCTAGATAGTATGGAAGTTTTATGTGTCCTGTATGTATTAGTAGTTCTGTATAATGCTCTATGTTCTGAAATAACTGTATTCCATGTTGGTGCTGTACCTTCTGGACGTCTTTCGTGTCCTAGGAGTTCTATAAGTGCTCGACAACAAATATCATGAAACTCCTATAGGAGATGTATGCTCTAAAAGTTTTGCATTACAGGTGAGTCTTACGAACTTGACAATTCTGTATAACTTGTGAGCTGATTATTCTGTGAGTTCTATCTGGGTAGCTATTCTTGAAAGTCATACGATCCAGTTTCTCTCGTACGATGAGGTCTATCCCTATCGAAATCAACTAATTCTTGAACCTACATGTGAACCTCCATGATGTGAACGTTCAAAATTATTGCGTTGTTGCCAGCATTATTTGATAAAAAAGATCTACTTTTTAGTTATTTTCAGCCCATTTTTTTGTACGGTTGTCATAATTTTCTGTCATTAATTATTTTTTATATTTGTTATGTAATATTCAGGGCTATTCTCTAAGTGAAGTGGTTATCGCAGTTGTTAACCATAGCAACTCTGCTAACAACTCTCGATAAGGACTTTAGTAACCAGTTGCGAAATTTTAGTATTCTCTGATACACGGTTGGCAACTGTTGTTATGAAAATTTTTTGTCAGTTCCAGGAACCAATCAAATTTCCTCATTTTCTATCATATGAACAATTTCACCCAATCATGTCAACATAACACTGATAACAGACCATGGGCTATTTTTACGTTGCTATGGACACATATTGATTTATTTCGATTTTGAAGTTTCAAATATTTAATATTTCGAAATGTCACTTTTCTAATATTGTTCCTTTGTTAATCGCACCTTTGAGTAAATTGTTTCAGCTCTGTATTTTTTCTATAATTAGCAAAAAAATTTTCTATCCGAATAACCCTCGGACATTGACAAATGCTCTAAAATTTTATGACAACTTTCTCAAGCTTGTTGCTTGTAGGCAACAGACCTCCGCCTACGACGTCGGTCTGTTTTCAAGCAACAAGCTTTCGAAATCTGTCATAAAATTTTTTCGAAAAATTATCAATGTCCTTGGGTTATTACTACTGATAACAACAACCAAGGCCCATACGTGAAAATGGACGTGACAGCGCCGCAAAATAGTTCTAGTGTGTGGAAAATAGGTCGTTTCTTTGCTTTGACAGAGTAAACAAATATAAACTTAAAATATTTTTGTGGTTGTTTATTTTTTCGGTGAAGCTAAATTGTAATTATGGAAGGAAAATAAGTAACTTCATCTTCTGTATTTGGAAACCTTATTTCCCTATAAATGTCACAATTCTACTAACTGATGCTTGGCTTGCTAGAAAATGTAAAGTTGTACCAGCACTTGGTAGCATCCATGGGCATAAAAATTTAGAGTGAGTAATACTTTCAAATGATTGGGAATGTGTTTTTCGTTGTCCATCAAGTAGAAAGTGATTTAATTCATTTATAAGTTCCAAAGCTATCTCTTTATTCAGTATAAACAAATTTTAAAATTTAATATCTGGCAATTCGAGAGGAATACTAGAATCTCTCAAGTATCTTCTTTCGGTTCTAAAATTTTCTGTAAAAAAGTAACCATATTTATTAAAATCTTGACAAATGTCTAGCAACACACATATTGAATGAATAAATTGTCTATATGTACAAAAAATGCCATTCTTACTAATTTAAAATATTTAACTGTTCACATAAGTAATTAAAAACATTCCAATAAGTGTCTGTCACAAGTTAACAACACCTCTGGAGCAGTTGCCAGTGAACCACTTCTCATAGCCACTTGTCATTATGCATAGCAACTCTTAAAGCGACTTTACTTAAATGAAGAATACCAATTTTGCACTTAGCAACGGACCTTGAAAATAACGACAATTTACAGTTGCTATCCATAACAACTTTGCTAGTGAATAGCCCTGATTACCAATAATAAATAAGGTAGTCCGTTTAGTAAATCAATTAGTATTAAAATTGAATAAAAATGAGTCAGTCGCGTTTCACTCATTACAAAATAAGTGCCTCCACAAACGGCATGCTTCCAAGCGATGGTCATATGAAATCCTGGAGGCCCTATCTTCGTCAATTCGTACTTCCTCCCCTGCCTCCCATAAATCCTCCATTACTACGTGCCAAAAATAATATAGTTCTCCATCTCCATAATAAAACACCGATTAAAAACACTGAAAATCAGTAAACCACCAAAACTCACGACATAGTATATTTTTCAACTTTATGCACAAGAATTTAAGATTCAAAGAAACAGAGGGAATAGACGTCCTGTAGGTTTTGGAGTCTGAGAATCCTGAAAGTGATATATCCTGTATGCTCTTGAATAAATGTCTATTATGCAATTGTTCTATGGCCTGTACGTCCTGCATGTCCCGATAGATATCATGAAAATCTTATATATTATGTTATATTATGTATGACATGTATAACCTTGCAGTCCTTTATTGTAGGCTCAGAAGTCCTTTAAGCTCTGAATGTTCTGAATGTCTCGTATGTTAAGATACTCTTGTAGTATTTAAAAGTTTTTGTGCCTAAACAGTTCTCTAAGCTCTGTAAGCTCCATATGCATTAAAGGTCCTGACAGTCTATGTTACACGGTGGTCCCGTATGTATACAAAGTCTTATATTTCCTGGAAGTCTTGTCTGTGCTAGAAATGTTGTGTGCCATAGAAGTTGTGTCCGGAAAATCCTATTATGTTCTAGAATTTCGATATTTTCTGGAAATTTCATAAGTTTTTTGTAATCACATTCAATTTGAATCCTCTGAAAAATCGTTATCAATTATTAATACTTGACCCATGTAACATTAATTTTCCAATTCACCGCTTTCACGTTAACTGGACTATTTTTTTCTCTTCTGTCTACTGTTTTCAAATATTAACGACGAAGATAGCTTCAAGTACGTAGTTGTTGTGGTTGTCATCTTAAAGTTTGTTGTGCATAGTCTGCGAGATGTAAATTCTCTTATCCTTTTTGGCCTTTATTGAAACTCAAGCGGAAGTATGACGTTGAGCCGTTGCCGGGCCATCGTCGGATAAATACAAAGCCTGGCAACAATCCTTTGAAGCCTTTCCAGCATCACATACAGAAATTAATTAAGCGTAACTTTCTTTCGGAGATTTTACGTTGCACTTTCAAAATTTCCCTCAAAAACTGTATACTGCTGAATGCAAAATATCTGGCTTATATTGTTTTCGTTCAATGCCGAGATACTTTTACAGTTCCTTATACGCAACATCATTAAAATCTTTTAAGATCCCTTGATAAAAACACTTCCTTTGTTAGATCTAGCTAGAGTGTATCAAAAAGCGGAATATTTTCGTATATACTCCATTACAAAAATGAAAACTTCCATCCGACGCCTCAAAATCGTTTTCGTAAAAACCCTAAAAGTGTTCCAAAATACTCCCGTTGTCCCAAATCTCATCCAAAAACGTAGTTTATAAATAAAACATGAATGTAAGAACATCAGAAGTTAAAGTTGGATGAATTTTAATGATCTCGTGGGAAATTAAATTGAAAATAGTGAACTTTTTTTTTAAATTCAGTCGTCTCGTCAAGGAAAATGAAATACCATTGCATGCTGATTGTCCCGAAATTATAAGTTTTAGTGTTACCTATTATGGAACAAAAGGAAAGATATTCTTACATAGTCAATTACTTAACTAGGTACATATGAGTAAATAGTTTGAAACTTGGAGAAGGCATAACTTGGAAACACTCGACTCAAAAGATATTAGACTTAATAGAAACTTGAAATATGAAGGACTGGATTTGGAAAAGACTTAAATCGAACAAAATTCGACTTAAAAAAAGACTTGACGGAAGAGATTGGATTTCAAATATTTGAAAGCCATTTGAATTAAAAAAGACCAAAATCGAGCAAGACTTAAAAGGAACCTGAAAAATATCATAGCAGTAAATAGTAGAACTTAAAATGGCTCCAATCAATAAAGATTGGTTTTGAGAGGGACTTGACTTGAAATAGACTCGACAAGTATTTACTCTGAATAGCTCGACTTAAAAAAGACTTGATTTGAAAGAGACTTAACATGAAAAATATTCAAATTGAGAGAGATTCGCCTCCAAAAAGAGACTTGACTGAATTTCAACTATTTGAAAGCGAATTGTATTGAAAAAGATCATCGAAATAGACTTTAAAACAGGCATCTGGTAGATATACAGTGCTATTCAAAAGTCCCCTCCCCCCCTCGTATCTTTTGAACGGCTACACTTACATTAATAAAATTTGGAGGGTGAAAATAAAGTGTTGCAAACTTCTCTACGAATGGTAACAGATAGTAATAGATGACGTTACAGTGCCACTCTGGCCAATAATTTTAAATATGACCTTATGGCATGTGATATCTCGTTTGAAAGGCATTGACATTGGCTACATAGCCATATCAATTATTTTGTTTGGGCTTAAACTAATTTGACGCATAAATTGAATAAATACCGAAATTACTATTTCACATTTAAATATTGAAGATTTTTCAGTCCGCCTCTGGTTAGTTGTCAAAAAAATTGACGTTTTCAATTTAATGGTATTTGCTACTTTGCAAAGTTCTTCTAAATAGCTTGAATATTTAAATTTATTATTGTTTAACGAGACGTTTAAGAGTTTACATATGCAAAATTGTACGTACTCAAGCCGACAAAGTAGCAGCTATCTTAATAATTGGTGAATCTAAAAAGAATCTCCATGAAGCGGAAGGTTTATTTAATGAGAGTATGTGCTCCGTGGTTTCGTCTTCTTCCTGGCAGAGCTGCTGGCTGTTATCTGCTAGGCAAATTGAGCGCATATGCTTCCTCGGCCTACAATGCCCGGTCAGCATTTCCACCACCATCCTCGTCGTTTATCGACTTTGTCATAGTAGGTCGTGTGATAGTTTGGCCGAATGGCTTTTAAAGAATGATTTAGCGTCCATTTGTTCTGGGAATTCATACCAGCAGCGCAACCCGTGGTTGTTTATCCAAAATAATACTTTTGTGAGACACTTTATTTGACTCGGTTGAGATTGAATTTGGAGAGAGATGACTCGACTTTGAGAATATACAATAGCTACCTAGCTTTAGCTTCTTGATTGATTATTTTTGACAAACTTCATACATGTGAAAAAGTTCATTGTAAAAGACAGTTCCATAGAACAACCACAAGGTGACACAGCTGAGAACTTGTTTGGGTGACTTGTCAGACCTAACTTAAAGGTACTTGTAATACTTGAATTAACGGGGATAACTAATGAACACTTGGAAGGGTATTTGAAAGATACTTGGAAAATACTTGACTTGAGAGGAACTTGATTTAATAGATACTCGTCCTAAAAGAGACCTGACTTACTGAAGACAATCCTTTGCAAAATATTCCTAAAAGAAGCTTTTGAAATAAACTCATGAAAAAAAAATTTCAGAGATAATAAATGGAACTTGATTTGACTGAGAGATTCAACTTGGATAAGGTTCTTTTTTTAATTTTTTGGGAAAATAAACCACAATATTTTTAAATTCTTTACTTCAACGTTTCGGTAGCGTTCCAGCTACCGTTGTCAAGAAAAATAAGTAGAAATTAAGTAATTTTTTATCCCTAACTGACACAACAGAAAAAATTTGACAAAAAAGAATGAATAATATACCACAAGGAACATACAGAAGATATTTGGATAAGGTTCGGTTCGATTTGAAAAAGACTTGACTTGGAAAAACTTGAATCCAGATAGGCCCTCAAAAGAAAACGATACTTGATTTGAAAAAGACTTACGGCCAATATGAAATAAACACTTTGTAGCGCTTGAAAAAAACAAGCGGATTTTGATCAATCCACTCAAAAATGCAAAGTTTTATAAAATAAAATCTCTCTGATGGATTTAATAAACCCACTTCGTATAGCCCATTTACCGGTTTAAATTTTATTTCCTCTGCTTTTTCAGGCGAAAGATGATGGTCATGTCCTGTGACCCAAATAATAGGGACAATAAATTTACCAGCAGGACACACGTCACTTGCCCGGTTCCGCATCAAGTTCCAAGATTGGATGATAATGAATATTATTCGTGGCGTTGTCACATTTCAATTAAAATGTGTAACCACATAACTTGTTGTAAACTATTACTAATTTAACAGTGTAAGAGTGGCTTTAACTTCACTCTATTAACGATTCACTGTTTTTGCGTAATATTTTTTCTTATAATCTCTATTGTTTCAGGTTGACACACCGGATAGTGTCCTCCAGAGCGGTTTGGGTCTAACGGATTTGGGTCAACATGCGGTGCTTCGTTCCATGGTGGATCCTCGAGACTATGACAGACTTAGAAATTTACAATTAAACGGGGGCACACCGAATACTTTCGAAGAAACAATTTACAAGGTAAATTCTTAAATATAATAAAATATTTTAGTATGTTATCGTTGTGAACAGCAGATCGAAATACAAAAAAACTACTGCCAAAGCTCATAGTATCGACCGTCTGATAATAACATATCCCGAAAGAAGCAGGAAACAATCGGGATCTCGTTATCGGAATCACCTCATCAACGTAGATCACCTCTAGCGGCCATATTTACACTCAGCGGTCATCTTTCAGACGGTCACTTAAAATTCCCTAGACGACAGTATTCTATCACGGCCCCAGGACCGTAAACTCTATCGTAGTCGACGTCGATGCGGCCTCGCTAGCCTAGCTACCGATCTTTCCAACACCGTACGATGTTTACTTATCCAGTTTGCTTACTCCCTTGCGGAAACCCTCGACGGGAACAAGAGAATAGGGCCGGGTTTATAAAATTAGTCGGATACGAGAAGTTTAGAACCAAAATTGGATTGTTTATATAAAGCAAATAATGGATTCGAACTATTAAAATACTGTACGGTGTAAACTGGAGGAATATATTCAGTATTTTGTATTATTTTGTCACTTTCTGGACGGTAAATGCTTTATTGTGAAATTGTTTTGAAATATTCATATATATAATACCACGAGAGTGAAAATTTTGTCGGCAAAAATTTTCGATTGTCATTTTTAACAAAACCACAAGCCGTCAGCGAGTGGTTTTGGATTAAATGTCATGAGCAAAATTACCTAAAAGCAACAAACTTGTGTGTGTGAGGTTGTTATATTGACTGCGGATCCTTGCGGTTCTATTAGCCTAACCAATAAGCAACAAACTTGAATACGACAAGAGAAAAATTTTACCTTGCAAAATTTTTGATTGAGTGGTAGGTATTCGACATGACTATTTCACGAGAGAAAAACTAAAAAATCATATGTTTAAACGTTTTATTTATTGCAAACTTCAATTATACAAAGCCAAAAAAATAATAACATTATGAAAAAAAAATTAGTAGCATTATTTTGGGGATTGTCTTGCATCATAACCTGTGATGAATTTAAGTTAGAAACTGAGGATTCCTTTTGTTTATTTTAATTTTGTCGAAGGTTCTCTATAAGTTGAAAATGGTGTTCTTCATTCAATTGTAAATATGGTTTCAAATAATGGGCAGAGTGTCCTGTAAGCTTAATTACTTCTTGTTCACCAACTCCTTCTTTTGCTAATGCAGATATTGCAGAAGCTCTATGTGAATGATTGGTTATTTTAATTTTTTTTGTGTCTATACCAATTGATTCTGTCGAAATTTTCGTCCACTTTGAAATTGTATTAATTCCCAATGGTGAATTTTTGTACCATATTCCTTTCTCCCAATTTGGATGTACCTACTGTTAAAAATAATCTTGTTGTTGTTAGATAAGGATTGGATTCTCTTTTTTCAATAATTTTTAAAAATAAACGAACGGGACACAAATTGTTGTTAGTCTTATTTCTTACCAGCCACTTACTGCCAGATAAAGCTTTCGATCCTCCTTGTGTCGTTTTGGAAAAGATTGGATTACATTCTACCCTGCCAGTGAAATTAACTTTATTATCATATTCTTTTTTAGAGTAATTAATATCACAATTAGCACCTTAACTTTTTTGTAACCCATCAGGATTATCTTCAGAATAGCTTTCTACCATTTCCGCATTAATTCTTCTTTGGCAAACGCGTTAGAACTTCTTTTTCTGGTTTCAGGTTCATCCTGAAGCTTTTTACGTTTTGTATCCCTGGCCAATCTAGCAAATTTATAGGTAATATCTTTAAATGGATCAATTTTGATGTTAAATACTAGGAAATATTATTCCTGAACCATTTGAGCAGTCGTATTCCAAAGTGTTTTCACACTAGCTTCTGTATAATCAGTTCCATCTCTTTTTTTCATGTTAAAACAATAATCTTCAAGAATTTTTGCTATAACTTGTTTAGAAGTATTCTTTTCTAACGTATAATTACGTGCGTCCAGAAACATTCTAAACTGTTCCCACGCAGACTTTTTTGTCTTCATTGTATTTCGCGGTATACTTTGCTTAATTTTACTCTATTTCATTTATTAAATTATTTCCAAATCTTGTAAATACTTATTTGAATTTTTGAAATAGTTTCCATAATTTTTAGACAGTTAAATAAATAAATAAACAACTTAGTTTCCTTAGAAACCACTAACAAAGATTTTATATTGAATTTTATCAGAGTGATAGAATTTTATACACATAGATTTGATATATTAAACCTCAAAAAATTGCCGCGACAAGACAAAAAAATTGCCAGTTCAAAACCTTCAAATTTTGTCAGTTATCAATTTACACTAGTGAAATAGTCTAGTAGATTTCATTATACAGGTGTTATTACTATTAACAACGGGATGAAGGTCACTCACACTTAGAGAAGTATGTGAAATTTAACTCCAACTTTTGAACTAATTATAGGATGTTTTATATAGTTTCAAAGTTACGGGCAGTGTCATCCCATTTCATTTTATCAACACTTAGATTAGCTAACTATTGAAGACATTTCAGTTTTTAATGTGTCACCTTCGAAGTTTGAAAAACATCTAATGGAGCTTAAACTATGATATTTTCGAATTTTTTGTTATCGATTGATGTTATGGTGTTATCACTTTTCTTACTTTTTTTCAACTCTGTAATTTTTATCTACTGTATTTCCGGTTACTGCTTTTACTATTTATACATAAATTTAATACCTGTCACTTACTATTTTTTTTAATTTTATGTTTTTTCTTTTTTTTTGTTTCTAGAGCATTTTAACATTGTACCTATATTTTATGTGAATTGGGCTTGCCCGTGAATAAATAAATATTTAGACTCTCTTTCACGTAAGAAGAACCTAAGTGAAGTTGCAGTCCTATGCGCGAACTTGTCAAAACCAACGCCATATTGTAAAATTAACATTCGACTTCAAATCAGTAGCATAACGTTTTCACATTTTGTAGGTTTACCCAAAATAACAATATTAAAAATGTATTTATCATTTTGTACTGTTTAAATGAAATCCAAAATATCAAAATATTCATAAATCAAAAATATTCGATAGCTGCCGGCGTGAAATATCGTTTATAATGCCAATGACGATTTTGATTTCTGCGCAAGACAGTTGACAGTTAATTCTCTTATTTCTGTTGGTAATTATCTATCTTCTTTTTAATGTTGATTGTTGTTTTATACCCTCACGAAATAAAATTGATTTGAAATTTCCAAAACAATGTAAGCAACTTAATACTTACGACTTTTGTTACTAGTATCTGTACAATTTGTTGATTTTCCAAAGCCAACTTGATATTACAGATGCAATATGACAATCCCACATGGTTTTATGTAAGAAACACAAGAGGTTTAAATTTATTTTTCTCGAAAACGGTTTATGATATTGATTTGAAAGAAGAGAACATTTTTTATGAAAATTATCTTGAATCTCCCAAACTTGGTGTCGGACACCTACATAAAAAACTTGAAAATAAAATTTTTTTAATAAAAATACCTGTTGGTCCCCCCCCGACTGACACGCTTGTCATGTATCTGAAAAAAAATTATTTACAGCGAACGACTGGTCTGTAACTGTTTATTAATTATACCAAGTTTGAATATTTTAAGTAACGGTATTTTTGAATAATTTGAAGAAAACTCATATGAGGACGTCTCCTTCAAAGGGCTTTAGCTCCCTTAGGAAGCATTTTCGGAATGAGGTAATTTGTGCCAAATCGACTCAAAATCACCTCTTGTATCTGTACACCCTGTATACATATATGTTATATACGAAATATTGCTGACGTTTGAGTTACACCGATGTCAT
>CAJUYI010000738.1:0-18638 GCA_910591695.1 Galerucella pusilla
CAGGGCACTGCTGTATGAGGAAGCACCTCTACAATCTAGGAGTATAGGAAAGTTCCCTATGTAGGGGTTGCGGCATGACTGATGAATCGTCAGTTCATGTTCTCTTAGAGTGTCCACACTGGGCTGTAGTACGCAGGCGAATCTTCGGAGTCACTGTCATGGCTCCTGGAGACACAAGCAGGCATCCACTGAAAAAGGTTGTTTTCAAAACAAAAACAGTTTTTGTTAACACACTGGGATTAACACGAACATTATTTTTTAAGTCCCTGACCAGTACCTAAACTTTGAGCTGTAGTAACCGATCGGAGCGATATTTCTACATCCGGTACTTCGATTTCAATTAATTTTTGTTCGCAGACACTGAACTGAATTCCGGAAAATAAATGTTTCATGCTGCCGTTTCATGTGCACAATTGGAAAAATCCTTCTTCGGTTGCTTTTATGATGATAGCTGGAATAGACTAAACACCTTTTCCTCTATCAACTACAAGCACTGGCACAAAGGCTTCAGAATAAGATTTATCCGACATTAATTTCATCTTTTTCGCTTGAATTTCCAAACATTTTTTAGACTTTTCTCTTTCTCTTCGAACATTAAGTTCATTAAAATACAATTTGCAAATTTTCTGCTCAACTTCTTCTTCTGAAACATAATCTTCCGAACATGATATATGCATACATTTGAAGCAAACTATATCTTCACTGCATTCTTTCAAACAGACAAAACATACATTCGTAATGGGATGAACTGGTGCCAACACGCTAAACAAGTTCTCTCCCTATTGCCTTGAATAGTTCATAAATGCAGTAGGGGTGGAAGGTAAATGTATTTGTCGTGCGAGATATATGATATAGATTATTTTAGACTTTAACGGGCTGAAGATCGTTATTTTATGAAATAACATGGTAAACCATGAAATACAAGATAGTTTTACACTTTAACGGACATGATCAGTTATTTCATGGAATAACTAGGTATTCTATGAAATAAAGGATTCCATACTTTAACGGTGACAGTCATACTGGAGAACAATAATACAGGTGTGTTCTGACCAGAGAGCACTAAAGTGACTTAACAGCAGTATAATCGCAGGTGGTCTTCTTTATAAAGCAAAATATCTTCAAAGATTTTTGCAGTAAATACGTTAGTAAGTAATGGTAGTAGTAGTAATATGTAAGTACAGCAGTACTTATAAGTGAGTGACGAGTCTAATATAACACCAAGGTTCTTAACTTGCGAAACACAATGATGTAGACAAAAGCTATTGGTTGTTTCTTCTAAAACTATTATCCGAGATCTAATAATAATTGAGACTTAAAATTTATCACAAATTAAAACAAAATCGGAAGTTTAATTTAAGTTGCCGCAGGAGTAATAGACAAAGATAAAGAGAGAGATTTGGTAAGTTTTTCTGAGTTTCCAATTGAAGTTGTCATCGAAAATTACTGTGGATCGCATGGGGGACTTTAAATGAATTATTACATCAGAGTTTGCATCAGTATTGCGAAAACAATTTAAGATTAAAGATTAAAATATAAAATGACATCTATCAAGATTTGACGTTTTCTTGTTACTCTTAAACTACTATTTGAGCAAATGGTCTACCACATACATTTCAATTCATTGATAACATACGGCAAAAATGTCCAAGATTTCGCATGGCCCAGAATGCGGTTCGAAATTTCAAGAGAGCAAGGAACGTTCCTACTCGTCTGATAGAATACTCACTTCCTTCTCTCAACTATGTTCTATCGATGAGAATAAGCGTCCTGGTTACTTGCTGATAAAAGAACAGCGTAAGTTTTGCTTTGCACAGTCGATCTCTCGCCGTTCTCCTCTCCGTCGAATGAGTAAAACATTTGAAGAATTCAGATATTATTATTACATTATTATTACAGTGCAAATGTGGTTGTATGAAATCCAAACCAATGGTTCAATAAAACTCCAAAACAACAGAAAATTTAATAAAAGTTCCTCAAAGGACACTTATGATGCGCTACTAGTTTCGGTACACTATTACCATCATCAGGCTACAATATAAAGAAATGGTATACTTAATACATGAAGATCTTACAAGATTCTGTCAAAATTACTTGAACAAGAGTAATAGATATAAAATGAATGTGAAAGATAATATTAGAATTAATAATACAAAATTGAGAATATTACAATTGTTGATATTAAATTAAAAACTGTTTAATATAAATTGAAAAGTTAATGAAAATATTTCAAATTACAAGTTTGATAATATAAATTATATAAGTAGATAGTCAAATTGAAATAAAATAAAATAAAGTTACCTGTATGAAATATATAATCCAAAGAACAATAGGTTGTTGCCAAAAACGTTAAAATTTTTAATATGTTAAAACATATTTATATCAAATATATCATATCATGTAGCCTGATGATGGTAATATTGTACCGAAACTAGTAGCGCATCATAAGTGTCCTTTGAGGAACTTTTATTAAATTTTCTGTGGTTTGGACTTTGAGTTTTATTGAACCATTGGTTTGGATTAACTTGGCCAGTACTCGTAGAATAAGTGAATAATTAATCTATGAATTTGGGGTTTTACACCGAATATATTATATTAGAATCAAAGTAAGTAGAATAAAATGATACAAAGTTCCTTCATGCTATTTACAACAGCTGTTTGTGAAAATGAATACCATGGTAGACCAGTTCGGGCTCGCCTTAATGCTGTTACTCAATTTGGAGGACTTTCGATTAAATTATTGATAAACTGCTGAGAAATGCCTGACCAGATTACTTGCAATGCGTTGGCTCATTGGTGCAACGTTTATGGAAGTTGTGCAAGTCTTTTTAATTGCCTGGATTTTTTATCCCAAATATGCTCGATGCAATTCATATCTGGTGAGCAGAGTGGCCACTCCGTCCTAGTAAACCCATGATGATCTACCTGTTCGTTTACAAGTCTTGCGCTCGGTGAGGAATAGCTATTTGTATAACAAGGGAGCAATATGCTACTTTTCCTCCCGAGGATGAAGTGTACTTCTTTTGAATCACTCATTTTTTAAAAATTATTAGAACCGGGGGTCGCGGCACAAAAGATCTGACCGTTACATTACGTTACGTTACGTTGCTGCGTTATGTGCCTTGAGCCTCTCTCTCGTTTACGAAGCAGCGATTCATATGCTTCGGCCGCCCGCATGGTAGGCGAGCATTCTACCACTGAGCCACCGATGCTACATTGAAATTCTATGCAAAGCTGGTATTCGCAGTGCTGGTCTGCTTGAATTCATTCGGAAAAAATTTTTACTATTATTTCCATAATTTTTTGCGCGATTGATCTTTTTAGAACTTTATTAGTTCTTTACGTTAGGTTGGAGCGACCGGGGGTCGCGGCGCAAAAGATCTGACCGTTAGTCGTTACGTTGCTGCGTTATGTGTTTATGAATCAGCGATTCATAGGCTTCAGAAAACTGTAATGCCGCCATATATCGATGTCTCGGGTTTAAATTTTACACAAAGGTTGATAATATAATAGTATAATAATCAATTGTTGATAATCGATTAGGAGATATACCTTACAGTTACGCACGTCCGTTTTAAACTAAACAAAATACTTGAAATATTTCAAATTAATCGATAGATTGATGAAAACAACCGAGGACAGAATTTTGTAACGAAATAATTAATCTACTAATCTACAACTACAACTTAATGACAATCGATAGTTAATCGATCAATAATAATCGATTATAGATTGATTAATAATGATCGATCATTGATCGATCAAAAATAATCGATTATTAATCAATTGATAATAATCGATTGTTGGTCGATTGGAAACAATCGACTTTTAATCGATAGGAAATATTCGAATATTCGTCGATTATATACAATTGGTTATTAATGATTGTTTATGAAGGATTGATGATAATCGATTATTAATCGATTGTTGATAATCAACTATTCAATCTATTGTTGATAATCGATTATTTAATCTATTGTTGATAATCGATTATTTAATCGATCGTTGATCGATCAAAAATCCTCGATTATTAATCAATTGATGATAATTGATAATAAAATCGATTGTTGATCTATAAGGAATAATACCTATGGATTGTTAAATTAAGTTTTATCCAGAGTAAAATAAATTCTTATATTAATATATGTGTATTTATTTATTGATTCAAAAAATTTGATTATTGCTTAAAAGGAACTAAAGTTCTTACCGCGTGACCCGTGACACGTTCTTCAATTTTTTTCTTATATTTTGTTGATGTATTATAGAGTACCTAACCACAGAATAAGATAGTGTACTCAGTGACCTAACTCAATTTTAAAACTGTTAATCTGTCAATGGACCATAGCATGCTATATGTATACTATTTCTGTCCTAAATTCGGAAACCGCACTGCTATGGTTAGAGGTACACAAGATATATCATACACACAGCATGGTTCTAATGTTAAGATTTATTTAATACGAAAGCTAGTTTAGTGCCAGAACCCTGATACTACAACACTATTTTCTATATATCTACTCTTATTAGCTACGACAAATATGAAAATATAAATACATAGATACAATTGAAAATGGCATTGGAAAATACATCTGGGTATAAGATAATAGGGACTGAACAATGAGACTCAACTGAATAGGTTATTTATGTTACTAGAAATCAACTATATATTTTAATAGATATCGCAGAACAATAATTATCCTAACGCTTTATAAGTTTTGAAAAATATTATCCCAAATCAGTGATTTGAGCTAGGAGATTAAGCATATAGAGAGGGGCTCATTGTTAATACCCCATAACAATAATATTAATAATTCAGCTAACATAATTTTTAGGTAACCAATTCAATATTAGAACTAGTTTTAAATCGAATAATACATTGAGATCAATACTAACAAAAACGAAACCAAAGAATGAAGAACAATCTTCAAAAAACTGCATATTATATCAAATATCATGTGAATGCGACAAATTTTATTTAGGTGAAACATCTAGACCATTGAAAGTACGAATAAACGAACACAAAAAATATATCAAAGATAGGGAATTCTTTAAGTCAGCTATTTGCAAACATGCTTGGGAAGAGGGTCATCAAATTCAATGGGATTCATCAAAAATAATATTAAAAGAACCCAATAATAAAAGACGGAAAATCAAAGAAAGTGCTTTAATACAACTAAATGCAGATAAATGTGTAGCTAGTATATCAGCCGATTGTAGTCAAATTTGGTTACCAATGTTAGAAAGAGAAATTTCCAATAATCAATTACCTGCGTTATCAGGATAGCATCATAAGTTTTTATCCAGGTTTTCTTATGATTTATAATTTGAATAGTTGTTAATCGATACACATTTCAATACACAAAATCACAAAACTGAGTATACATATTTCAAAAACTTAAATATTCATAGACAAAAAAACTATTAAGAAACGCGTTTTATTAACAACATTTCCAATATAAGCGAAAGAAACGCGCTATCCCAATAAAAACCGTTCCTGGAACGTGCACTTCACTGGATTTCCATTTCTAGTAGACTATCATATCGTTGGAATGACATAAAATGAAGTGTTTCATTTCACATTTTGCCACAGATATGATCTACTACGAATGGACCTTAATAAAAATTTGATAACAAAATTTTGCAGTCTTAAACTTCAAAATAATTTTTTGATTGTCTAGTTGTCAAATTTTTTCTGTTGTGTCAGTTAGGGATACAAAAATTAATTTCTACTTATTTTTTCTTGACAACGGTAGCTGGAACGCTACCGAAACGTTAGAATTTAAAAATATTGTGGTTTAATTTCCCAAGAAATTAAAAAAAAAAAAAACAGTTAAGTATTATCTATTACAGTTTACTGTAATATTCTCGTTTTTGAAAAATGTTTTCAAAACTTATCAAGCGTTAAAATAATTATTATTATATGCGATATCTATTGGTGGGTAATGCGATGTATTAAGTACGCCAGTTTTACAGGAAACTGTAATAATACTCTATATATTTTAACTAAACTATACCTGGGTAAGTACGGCTTCATAACACACGAAAGGTCTGTTTCATATTTTGAACGGTGCATACAGACATAGGAAAAATATTCAAATCTCGACAGATTAAATTCAATTTGGAGGTCATTAAAAAATCAACTTGTAATGAATATTTCATATTAAATGGATTCTTAATCAAGCCCCCACAATTCTGAAATACTTCGAGTATGTGCCGAGATCATTTTATCTCTGGAGGACATAATATCATTTAGACAGTAAATAAATTGCTTCGTATTCGAGTGACTTTTGAGATGTCATTAAAGCGTAAATTGGGCAGTCAAACAGAACGCGATTTATGTTTAATTGATTACAAAATGAACAAGTCTCTTTAGGAGTAATTCTATAGGTAAATCCATTATACAAATTACAAAATTAATTTGCTATCCAATTTTATCAATTTGCGAATAAAAAAATCTCTTCAATTTCACCACTAAATGAGTTCCAATTTATTCAATTCTAATAAAAAGGAAACGTAGGATTGTAATATGTCATTTGGAAAAGTGTTTTCGTTTTCAATTCCAAGTTATTGGGAAAAATTATATACGGTGTGAAGATAGAATATTATCAATCGTTATGACAATTTAGGTGTATATTAAGTGCAAGAGATTACACGAAAGAAAAAAAAACACATTACTTATAAAGTTGTGAGTGGGTCTGTAAGGCCCTCCACTGTGACACTGCGAGTCTATTGGAGGTGAAGCCAATTAGTTTATTTGGTGAATGATATTTCAGGTCCGAGGGCGAGAGGAAGAGAGACGCTGCCAAACATCAGGTACCTGATTCGAGCCGCGGCGGAGCATGCATAAATTATATGCTCTGCTGTTTCATCATCTTCCGACAGTCCAAGTATCATCATATGATGGTCCAGAGAGGCCAGACGATAGTGGCCAGTTAAAAGGCCTGTTAACGGTGTCATGCCCGCTATAGCCTAACGTTTGTTTGGATACATTTTTCGAAGGATGTATAGAAGCCTTTGAATGAACCAATCCTGGTATATTGTGCCAGAAGCACAGTATAGGAACGAGCCAGTATGTTATCTCTCATCTCGTGAAGTTACACTGCCGAGCTCTCTGTCGTTCGGATGAGTATCTCATCCGGCGGCCAGTGCTGTGCTGTGATCCAACCAAAGTGCCAGTGGTGAATTTGCGAATAAAATTATTTATTACAGGGTTTTGGTTTTACGGGGTTTTGGTATTATTTTTATAGTTTATAAGCATTTTTTTGCAATGGATACCATTAAAAAGAAGCAAATGGGTAGTGTGTGTGTAGTTCGTGGCGATGTAACAATAAATATTATAATTGTGATGAAAAATTTTACCGTTTTTCAAAGGATTCAGAAGAGTGAGAAACTGTTTGTATTTTCATACGAAAAGTATAATACTTCATTATTTGATCTTCGTATTACATTTATGAGCCTTAGTTTCATGCATTGATTTAATTTTTTTGTTTTTGTTTCAGAGCTAAAGTTTGGCTCGAAGCATGCGATAGGCCTGACTTGATGCCAAAAATAAAAACTCTATACAATAGTAATCATCGTTTATGTGGTGCTCATTTTGAACCAGACATGATTATACCACCTCATAAAAGAAAACTTCTTCTATTTCAACAATATTTCTTTCATCAAATACTGCAATCCCTAAAGACTTTCAGACAAATGATTTATTGGAAAAGAATTTTGATCGCTACTTTTGTGGAAATTTGATGAACAAATTTTCGGAAATTCATACATGCAGCATATGTGAGACGTATTCACAAGCGTATCAGAATTTAGACGATTCGTCTTTATACTGTTTGTTACCTTAGAGCTTATGAAAATACGAATAAGGTACTTTTGGAAACTTGAATATGCCGCATGAAAATTTTGTACAATACATCTCATTATTAGAAACATTATCCCAAATGACTTTTGAGAAAGTTGCTACGGAAGATAATATTGTTGAATCACTTATAAATATTAGTCAAACAACAGAGTTTGTACATCCTTGTGTTGATTTTCCAATAAAATATTTAATGAAACTTTTCTTCAGGGTACGACTATATTACACATTATTTGTCAATAAAAATTTTAAAAATCATAACAAAATGAAAATTGTAATATGGAAAAACCAATAAATATTTTGTATAAGACTATTGCTTTATTCACTCATCAGTGTACTGTTCTACCATATTTAAGAAAAAACATTTAACACGTTCCAGTCATTTTAAAACTCATGCCACCTACGCCTATGGTAAAATGGATCGTGAAGCGATCCGTTCAAGGTCATCAAAAGCTCTGGCAATTTATGAATGAAATTTATAAGAGTTCTACTACTGGTTCGTACGAGAGTTTGATAGATGTCGTGTATATTCTGGACAATTGGGTGGTCAGAGAAGATTGACTCAAGAATTATACATTTTGTTTGTCCAAAAAATTGGAAGAAAATACAGGAAAGTCGAAGTTGCAAGAAATATATTCCTTCTATCAGAAAATTAACAAAACTATCTTATTTCTCAACCTAAAATATCACAATGTGATATTTTTTAATGAAAAAAAAAGTCAAAATTTGTATAATATGATAAGACAAGACAGGACAACGACTGTCGGGTTGTACAGCACAAGGAATGTGTCAGTTTCAACTGGGATACCCTGTATTAAATGTGATTTAATGAATACTCTAGTTAGCAATAACCGATTCCCGAATGAGTTTTTTTACCGCCTCTCAATACCTATAGGGAATTCATAAAAAACCGCCTATAAAATGTAGAGATATAAATCAATATTTTTAATAAAAGATAAATTAAATTCCCGAAATGATGACTTCTCGTCCACTCAAGTATGGACCTCTCCGAAAGTCCGATCAGCTGGAATTCCAGCATCATCTAATTGTTAAAAGGTGAAAGAAGATTCCTCAAATTACTCCTCCGCAATTTCGGGGTATAAAAATTCGACATCATTTCCATCGACGAATGAAATTTCAAATGCAAAATTTGTTTTCAGAATAATTAATATTTTCATTTTGATAACAGATTACCTTTTAAAGGGAGATCAACGTGATGGAAAAAAGGCATTTTTAATCTGGTGCGTTTGTGGAGAAATGAGTAATTTTAATGATATTTTTTATTGGTATTAAAAGCAAGCTTCAGCGTTTAAGACGAACTTTCAAAAATACGCGTTTTATAAATGAAAATGGGAAGTACCGGGTGGCCAACTAAGAATGGCCGTTTCTCAGGAACCGATAATCGTACAAATTATGTAAAAAAAATTCAATAGGTAAATCGATTATATGTTTTTATTTAAATGGTAATAACTCCAGTATGGGTTGACGAACCCTAACCCTAACCTCCATTCACATACTTTCCAACTGCACAGCACTTCAGAATCCTAGAGCACAGCACCTGGGAGATTACTGGAAAGAAGGAATATTTACTCAAGTTGAAGCCTGCAGATATCCTAAAATTCCTCCGGGAAACAGGACTAAAGTAGCTACTAGTTTCTGAGACTCTCCTCAGAAATTAAGTAGCAGTAAGGGCACAATAGATCTTTTGGGTCTCAGTGAACGTCACCTCAAATAAATAAATACAAGTACAATGGGTTGACAGATTTAAACAAACTATAGTTTGGCAAGTTTATCTGGAGCTACGCGGCATCGGTGAGAGGCGAGGAAAAACATGGCGTATATCTGTCAAACGTACAAATGGTACCTATTTTACCAAGTAAAACTGAAATTACAAAGGTAACTGACAATACCAACGCCACTGGATAAATCAATATCAGTCAATTGACGAAGTGAGAGGGAAGAACATACGCACGCGCTTGTCAATAAGAAGTCAGCTGGTCGATAAAAATCACCAGACAGCCTAAGTCTGACGTCACAACTGTGGGCGGAGCATGGACTGGTTCCAAACAAACTCTCTTTCTATGTAAAAGTTCCATAAGGAATTTTTTATTTAGTGTTTTCAACGTTATAAAGTGAAAATAAGACATCTAGTTTCCATATTGTGTTAGAGGAATGTGCCGTTTAAGTGCTTTTGTATAGTTTTTGCTAAGGTGAGTTAATTCGATTGCTAAATTAAGTTGAAAACTTTTTGAGGTTATGTTGGTTATGTTTTGGTGATAGGTTTTTGCATAATTTCTACTGTTTTATGATTGATAATCACATGGAGACTAGGTAGTCTCCATGGATAATCACTTAAATTTTAATAGACATTTTATTTACATACAAAAAAAAATTTAAAGAAATTATACTTTTACTCCAGAGTATCGCAACATTTAAGTATTAACTCTAGAATAACAGTGTATAAATCCATAATACATCCGCACTTTGAATACTGTCCTACCTTACTGTATACTTTCGATTTAAACAAATTGAGGTCACTGCAAAAATTACAGAACCAAGCAATGAGAATTGTATTAAGATGTGGCAGGCTGACCCCAGTACCTATCTTTAGTGATGGAAACATTGGAGTGGTTATCGATTGAAAAGAGGCTGATTTATATGACATTAACCTACATTTATATTATAAGATGTTGCACAATTTTTTGCCAATGTATTTTAACAAATATATAAGTTATAACAGTCAAATACATGAATATAATACTAGAACTAACAATCACTTACATATAAACATTCAAACTAAAACGTTTAAATACAAAAACATTAATATTTGAAGGATTTATTGACTATAACGAGCTACCAAATGGAATCAAAGATTCACTAAGTTTGCCACAATTTAAAAGAGGATTAATGTTGTATTTAGTTAAACGATGAACCTAGAATTATTAATACTACAAATTGTGAAAGATTTAGGTACTACAAATTGTGAGAGATTGAAATGTATGTGATTATTGTTTTTTTTAATTGTGATAAATGCGGTATGTATTTGTTTATTTATAAATTTATTTAGTATATAGGTAGGTACATGTAGTTATTTAATTTTATATACCTATTTATTATATTTTGTAAACTTTAAACTTATGTCCAATGTTGTAGGTAATTGTATGTAAATCAGGTTTTCCTATTTTGAATAAAGCTAGCTGTTAAGACACTATGGTACCTAATGTGCTTTGTGCCAGGTTGCAAGCATTATAGTGCGAAGCAAACCTGCAAATTTTTTCGGTTTCCAACAAACCAGGCTAAGAAAAACAAATGCATTTCTCTTATAAGGTGAAGAAAGAGTAATTAATATCATTTTCAAAGAAAGTTTTATTGAAATATTTTATTTACTCACAGGCGAAAAGATAAACAGCCCACTCAGTTTGCAGGAGTTTGTGATTGCCATTTTGTGGACAAAGAAAGCTTTAAGACATGTTTTGAAGGCATCTCTAAAAAATAGAATATAAAAATTAAGAATACAGAATACAATTTTGATAGTTTCAAATAAAATAAAATATCCAACATAACCTCAAAAAGTTTTCAATTTAATTTAGTCATTGAATTAACTCACTTTGGCAAAAACCTATACAAAAACACTCAAAAGGCACGTTCCTCTAACACAATATGAAAACTAGATGTCTTATTTTACCTTTATAACGTTGAAAACACTAAATAAAAAATTCTTTATGGAACTTTTACATAGAAAGAGAGTTTGTTTGGAACCAGTCCAGGCTCCGCCCACAGTTGTGACGTAAGCACTGTCTATTATGTAATTCGGAGGGTGTGGTCATTATGGTTTTCGTACAACGTTGCCAGAGCTTGAAGAAGCCCATAACAAATTTGGAAAAGTGTTCTCTTTTAATATTCATAAATTGGAAAAATAATGTTAATAAAAAAAGGAAACAAGCACATTATAAAATTAACGTTTAATCATATTTTTAATATTGTTAATAATAAAAAGACCCATTTATAATTATTATCACTACATATATTTTTTTTCTAAGAAGCCGTCCCTTCGCCGGTACCACCTCAGCCTCCTGGGCTTATTGTGGATACTCCTAGTGTTCTGACTACAACCTATTCAGCCATTCCGTTCCCTGTATTAGCTCATACAGGTTCTTTGCTGGTTGGTTGTAGAAGTCTTCTGGAGTCATTTGGGGTCTACCATACAGTTTTTGCCTTCTGTGGTCCAACGACTGACAGTTGCATAGTATATGCAGAGCTGTTTCGGTATCCTTTTTGCATCTTCACTACATATAGTTAGCACTTCAGCTTTTTCATAGTTAAACGTGGCAAGGAATTTAGTGCGTCCTCTATCCACTCCACTGGAATATTGAACGCCAGCCTCGAAACGATGACGTAGGCTGTGACGTCTCTGGCCCGTTCTTCTTTTTCTAGGCTATGTCTCTTTTTGTATAGTTAAGTAGCAGCGGTGCTGTCAAGGTCCTACTCATTGTACGTGATGGCTAGAGTCATGAACAAACGAGGGGCGACCAGGGGTCTATTCTGTAACATGTGAGAGTGCTCGTGCACGACAACTCATCGATATGAGTACTCTCTCATTCATCACCCACATGGACCATAAAACCTTATTCACGATTATTCGACTCTTTTACTACATTTTGTCCAGCGTTGCCAAGTAGCGCGACTATCTTTGAACTATTATTAGATCTAATGTACTGTTAGTAGGTATGAATTTGAAAATATAAACTCTGATATAAGCACAACCACCGCCTGATTCAGCATAAATGATGTTATTAGATATTTAAATGTGTAGTGGGAAAGAGTAAAGAGTACGATTTTAGTTCCCTTTTTATATTTATTGAAAAGAAAATGTTGTGTGAGGCACAAAAAACAATATTAATTAACTTTATTTAGGCGAAAATGTTTAATGAAATTGAAATCAGACAAAACCATGAATCATGATAATGACGTTGGAAATACAGGCGAGGTATGTTATTTACAGCTTGTTCGTCGGCATCTTAAACATTGTCTACTAGCATGTGCATCACCAAATCGTCATCATCCATTTTAAAAACAATAAATAAACTCCAAAATCCAAACAATTCAACTCCAAAAACTAAGCGATTAAACTACAAAAACTAAACAATTAAACTATAAAAACTAAACAATTAGTCTCCAAAAACTAAACAATTGACCTGCAAAAACTGAGCAATTAAACTGCAAAAACTAAACAATAAAACTCCAAAAACTAAAAATGCATTTAATATTTAGTCATTGTTTTATGGACTACAAAGTAAGTAGGCACATGACATGTCGGGTGATTACATTACAATCCTCATTTAGAAACTTTAGAAATGGAGAGAAGGTGGGAGGAGTGTAAAAGTGCGTGCCAAAATAAGCGATTGGGAGTTGCAGAGATTGGATGGACTGGCAATTCGAAGAGGTGAACTACTTCTTGGCAGAGGTGCTCACTGGCCATGGATCGAGAGTAGGCTATCTCCACAAGATAGGGCAAAGAGAGACTGGAGTGTGCGAGAGGTGTGAAGTGGAGGATTAAGTAGAGCATGTGTTTAGATGCTGGAAGAACGAGCAAGTGCTGGATAAGCTGGAGAAGAAACCAGGAGAGAGGGGTGTATCGAGAGAACATGGTGTAAATACTTTTTATGGTGGAAGAGGAATGGATGGAAGTAAGTGGCGTTGTGGAGAGCATGATAGGAGGGAGGAAAGGATTTGATGTGATAGAAGGGACATTATGATGTCTTGAAGTATGCTAGGGTAGTGATTCCAAGGCAAAGGTAACGGTGAGTTAGAGGTGGGTTTGGTTGGTAGAGTACGATTCAAAGAAGAATGGGCCATGATGGTCACACTAAACCAAGACAGAATTTGGTGCGTTCTCTATCCACTCCACTGGAATATCGATCAACTCACCAAAAGCCAGCATCGAAACGATGACGTAGGCTATAGCACCTCTGGTCCATTCTTCTTCGAATCGGAGTCTAGGCATCCTCTTGGGGATGAGTCCAGCACTGGGGCCTGGACAGAGCCCTTTCGAACATGAGTTTCCATCGGCCCGAAAAAAAAACCTCAATACCTAATGTTAAGTTGAAACTGTTACAAATAATAATATTTATAATGTTCCTAACCGTTTTCACCTGCAGTTATGTTCAATATCACATGCTTAGAAATATGACATTAACGTTTCTGTTTTTATTATATAAACATACAATGACACGCGCTGATCTTGTTTATTCAACAAGTTCATCGTCGTCCATTTAATCTAAAACCTGTACTCAGTTTATTAAATATAAATTAATTTCTTTCAATTACTCTAGGTACCCAAAAGAGAATCACAGGCTTAAACGTTTCGATCTAATTATATGTACCTTTCTTTTCCCTCTGTTTTAATTTCATTATTACACTTTTTTTATCCCTTAAGATTGATGACTTTGTTAATTTTAAGATTCATCTCTGTTGATTATCTTGCTCTTTATTTAATCAAATTAAGGATTTTAAAAAGTTTCCATCTTTTTAACATCCTAAATATTTCATCTGTGAGAGTTTCTGTTTATCATTTTTTACTAAAAAAGCGGAAAGAAAACAAGTAAAGTAAAGACACTCTCTGGATACGTTTCAGCCCACGTAGGCTTCCACTAAGGGGACTATTACCGCCCACGTTCTTTCTAATTATGATTCATCTCGAGAGAGGATACTTTAGATGAAGCACTTTCTTGAAAGTATTGTTACATAAAAGGTTATTGTTTTTCTCTTTTCTCGCTTTTTACTGATTGCTGTCAAATCATTACAATACAGACAGAGCAAGTCTACTTCCAACGCAAAACTTTTAAACAGAAGCAATTGTTATCGTTCCCCACTACTACTAAATCACATTTAGCTTACAAAGACAAGCAAGAAACAAAACTTCCATTACGTGTTGGTCATTTTCTGCCCAATATCCACCATTTAATGCAAATGAACATTCGTCCGAGGGGGGAGGGAGTTTAAGTTATAACGTCTAAATATGAGCAAAAAGACGACCCCATTTATATTATTTTTGATTGTTTTTGACTGTATTCAGTGTTTTTATCTGTTATTTATAGATAATATTAGGTATTTTCTATCACTCTTAGGTATTACTATTCCTCTGGCTGTTTTGTCATTAAATCTGTCTTTAATCAGCTTGATTATTCCACTGCATCAACAACTTACAACTCTTTGTTTGAATCGCTTTTCTGAGAGTTTTGTAGTTTGCTCCTCTTCAAATGTTTTTTCAAATTACAAAAACTTTCACCTCTTCCCGCTCTATTTTAGAATCCGTGTGTCTGTCAAAAAAATTCCAGAATTTAACTGAGAGGCTAATCCTTAGTTACCCGAAAAGAAGGAAAAGTTTTGATGTATATTTAATGTTCACCTCTGGTCTAGTAAATAATTATATTACCTACAATGCCAAAAGTCATTATCCAAAAATTGACAAAGGCATTACTCAATCGCCGAATTTAATTTTATCATTTAACTTTACTTTTTGCGCGATCGATTTTTTTTGTTTATTTACAGCAACGGTTGTCAGGACGGTATGTTGTGTTTACTGGTTTCTAAGTCTAACACGTTAGTAAGTGATTCACTTACCGTTCAGACGTCGGTAAGTAAATTACTTACTGACGTCTTATCCCTACATACATTTAATTGGTACTGAATAATATATTACTTCATTCATTACACAAAAGGAACAAAAAAAAAGAAGGTTTATATTTTTGTAATGAACAGAACAGAACAATATAAAAAAAATAAATAGCATAAGAACAATTTCACCAAAATGCAAATTATATTTTAAACTGATCGAGAAGTATAAATATCACTTTTGACATTTCGTTCATTTCGAAAGAATTCAAATTATTTTATTCGAAATTTATTTCCATACGATCGCGCAAAAAATGGTATAAGCATCTCGAACGTTAAGGGTGCTACCGATCTCCAGAAAAAACATTGCTGTCGACCGGTAAACAGCCCTTACCGTTCTTAATACTTAATATACTATTTTTAAGAGTAATATGACTTCGTTTTAGATTTCACGTTTTGTTTCTAAAAAACAATGACATTAATAGTTGTCTTTGGTCTAGTTCTAGTTCATGTATAGTTATCTAATTTTGACATATTAAGTGACATTTTCCAAAATTGATGAGCGTTATCAAATGGCACATTTTACGTAACTTGTTACGTAATGAAAAATATTATGCAGCTGGTGACGAAAGATTCATTTCAACACCAGCTGATAAAAACAAGACAGAAAAGAAGAAAATTTACTGTCGCATCATATAAAATTAAGGACAACTAGAACTGATAAGGTCCATTTAGAAGCTTATTTACTCTTATTTCATACATTATACATGTATGACACAATTTTAACAGTTACTTAGGTTAATTTCCGAAAAAGGGGACGTAATGCAAAATATCTGGGTATTAATACTTAAAGCAGCAACAATTGAAATGATCAGACGAACTGTCAAGCCAAATGAATAAAATTAGTGCGAATAGCATGGAAACTGTCATTCATTGTTTAACAATGATAACTTACAGAGCACAACACCCGCAACAATAAGACCCTTACCTATACTACTGAAGACAATGCCAATCAAAATTGATATTTCTCAAACATTTCCTCTACCTCTTCCCTTGATGCCCCCATGGACGAAACACATTCCTCATATCAACACATCTCTCACAACTCTGAATAAAAATGAAACACCAAATGATCTAATCAAAAAAACTTTTCTGGATATAATATACCGAAATGAATATGATTTGATACTGTATACTGATGCCTCAAAAAATGAAACAGGAGTCGGTTGCGCCGTAACAACATTAGAATCTCCAATTTCCTCCTCCAAAGTATCATCAGCTTGCACCGTACATACCGGCGAACTCTATAGTATACTTCAGGCTTTCAAACATATTTCCGCTCCCAATAAAAATGTTTGCATATGTACAGACTCTCTTGCCTCTATACACTCCATTAAAGATATATTTAGTGACCATCCTCTAGTACAGAATATCCATGATACCTATCAACTCTCCTTTTCCCAAAATATAACAGTTACCATTCTATGGACACCATCTCATATTGGTATAATGGGAAACGAACTTGCTGATCAACTTGCTAAAAGGGCCACAACTTTGAACTATTATGCAGATAACATCCAAATTGTATCCGATCTCAAGCAAGTCATCAAGCATAAGGTCAAGGCTCTATGGCAAGATCATTGGAAATCCACCCCGACAAAACAACAAAAAATCCAACCTTCACTAAGCCACCCTTACTATAATGGAGCTTCAAATCTCTCAAGACAAGACCTAGCGGTGCTGAGAAGACTAAGAATCGGTCACACTAGATTCACTCATGGCTACCTCATGTTATCCAACAATCGACCATTCTGTTCAACCTTTAACTGCATCTACACCGTTGAACACATTATCTTAGAATGCCAACAGTACACAGCTAAAAGACAACAGCTCAATCTCAAAGGAAGTCTTCAAGAGATACTCGGAAATCCAGATAATGTCCTTACCGTTCTCCAGTTCCTGAAAGATGTCCAGCTATTTCACAAAATTTAATATATTTATTGTATACTTTACTGTACCTGTGTGAGTGGCCTTAGTAGCCGAGCACGTTAATTGTAATAAAAAAAAAATCGAAATGCATGCCTGTAAACAGTCATGTTGGCGCTTATAAGAAAATTAGTTATAAAATGTGTTCTCGTCAAAATTAGATAAAATCTTGTATGAAACACGCTATGAAATGCTTTCTTGTGTAACTTGTGTCACGTTACGGGAACTGGCTGACTCCGCTCGTTCGTCCCGCAAGCATTCCACTCGTTACACAAAATGACGCATTTCATTACTGGTTGCATTCTATTTAGTAATTTTCATAAATTCCTATAGTGAAATATTTAAGATTACAGAAATAACAGAAAACATTAATGGTAAAAACCTTGCTCAGTTCGCAACAAACTTTTGTTCCCGTTCCCGTTCCCGTAGGGATATAAGTATTAACAATAAAGCTTCATCCCCAAATAAAATTAGTGTTTGCATTATTACAAATTATAAATATCCACACCCATCGTTAACCAAATAAGGAAGTAGTTCGAGCTTATCGTGCACAATTTTCAAAACGATATCGGCTTAGTTACTGTTTTTGTACCAGTTTTTTTTAATCTACATTTCCGCTTGTTTTTTTTTTTATCAAACAAAAATCTAATCTTCATTTTGATTTCGGTAATTGCGTCTCTTATCGGTCACCAATCATATCCTCAAACAAACTGACCTTAATATTATTTTAACACAAATAAAATAAAATTTCCATGGTTTGTATTCAAGTCATCTCATTTTACGTCAATGATATTCATTGAAATTCTAAGCTGGTGAATATTTATTTTTCCGTACACTACTAGTAGTGGAGTCAATGAATACATAAAACAGGCAATCTTCGGAAGTCCTCAAGAACAGCTCCGATTTTGATGTTTTTTTTTTTTCAAAATTTTGTTTTTTTATATTCTTTAAAATCAGAAACCTCTTGGAGTGAGGACGGAACTATTTATCTTGTTTAAACAATATCTGTGATATTTATGCACACAAAAAATGTCTACTATATACCTACAATATCCATTAAAAACTTGTAAATATATTAATGAATGTTATAAACAATTATCTTTAAGTTTGTTCTGTGTAGTAATGACATGGAATTAAATTGTGGACCGAAATATAAAATTTTTATTGACCATAGAAGATT
>CAJUYI010000738.1:18738-30237 GCA_910591695.1 Galerucella pusilla
AACAGTTGTACCCTGCCCTCTGGAAGAGCCCTTCTATTCGTAAAAGCGACTGGAGCTGAATGGATGAACTAGATACGCCCACAATTATTCTTCTCTCTCTTTCAAGCAGTTTTTCTCATATTTTCCTTGTCGTACTTGTGTAAACTGAATGGACTCGAAAGAGTTTTCGCATACTGTATATATATATTGTTATGATATCAAAATAAGTTAAAAGAATTTAATATATAATTTAAATAAATAATTAACTCATTGTAATAATTAAAAGAATATTAATATTAAATAATCAATAATAATAAAAAATTGGAAAGAAACAACAATTTAAATAATTGTCATATTATTTAGATTGTTAAATTAGCATAGAAAAGTGTTCGTATATCATTAACGCGAGTGAATGTTATTTCAACAAAAGAGGTGACAGTGACAAGCGCTAATAATTAAGAAAAATATATCAAGTAACTACCTAGAGACAGGTAACTAAGGGAAGGAACGATTGAAGAACGGGAGTTGTTGATTGGTAACGAGAAGAAACGGAAAGAAAAAAAGTAAAGATTATTAATTTGAAAAATTTCTAAATTTAAAAAGTTTAGTAGCTTATATTAAAACATAGTGCCAGAAGAAATCGGTACATATAAACCATGGTAAAAGAAAATTAACACTCACCTGATCAGTTAATAATCTATTAACTTATTCCTGGTAAGACATTTTATTAACCTACATAAAATCCATAAGGAATAGCTAATTACCAGCCCAGGACAAGAATTTTATTATGACATTGTCATAATTATAGCCGTATTTTATTGTCGAAGATTTCAGAATTTTAAATCTATATGAATTTGCAGTGAACTTTTCTCGATTTTTATTGTAGTTATAACCTAGAAAATCAAACAATTTCGCTTAAACACTTATCCATCACTTATCTATTGGACAAGTTGTTAAAATAACCTACGTTTGTAGCGGTCATATATTTATGCGACGCAATGTACCCCTGTTTAGCTTGCAACCATCAGTACACGGAGGACATCTCATCGCCCCGCGCATAGATGGCGCGCAATAAGGACGCGAGTGCTACACCGACAGAGATCTGACTAGATCCTATACCTTCAGACGGCAGCAGGGATAGAAGCAAGCAAAGCCACTGCATCCGATTTGGACCTAGCGCCACGGTTGCGTGATAAAACTGCTTATTGTTTCTTAATATACTTTTCTTTTACTTTTAGTTTTATTTAGTGTTAAATGTTATTGTAATTTGTTATATTTTTTTTTTGGTAATAAATATATTAACCCGTTACAAATTGGCGCTCAACGTAAAGCCTATAGAAGCTAGACGAGAAGATTTGTGAATCTAAAACCAAATTTTCTGGAAAATTCGATCGAAACATTCGCAGATTCCTGCTTTGTTTTGTCAGTTCCAAGAAATTTTTAAGATTTATACAGAGCTTTGAAAGACTGCGATAGAAATTTCGCCATATTTTAGCTTGCTGTTTTGTCTTGTCTTTCATTTTTGGTAGTCGCATACCTGCTTTACCGTCAAGGTATTCGTAATACTGCTCTACCCTAAAATTTAGACGACGATAAACACTCGCTCATTTGGCTTTGTTCAGTCCGTCTTTTACAGAGTAACTGCATTCCTCGACGAAGTCAGAGACTACGGAGCAATATGTCCATTGCTTTCAATGAGGAACAGTTTCGACAACTGCTGGAGAAGATCTCCGATACGAACGCCACGACGACGACGTCCAAGTCAGGCAGTTTCAGCCGCTGCACCGCAAGATTCAGTGGCGAAAGATGTGACGACACCGTCGACACGTTCATAACTACCATCTCAATATATAAAGAGATTGAGAAAATAAGTGACGCCGACGCACTTAAAGGTTTACCCCTACTTCTCACCAACAACGCCTCACTATGGTGGCGCGGGGTAGAAAACCAAGCGACCAACTGGGATGATGCCACGCGACTAATAAGAGATGCATTCTCGCCCGCTAAACCAGCCTATCAAGTGTATCTCGACATATTTGATCAACGCCAAGAGTCTAACGTTCCAATCGACGATTTCATATGTAAAAAGAGAGCACTGTTGGCACAGTTACCACCAAATCGTCACGACGAGAGGTCAAAACTCGACATGGTTTACGGATTGCTGGCAATCCATATTCGTAAACAAATCCCAAGAGAGTCGATTCGCTCTTTCGACCACTTACTGGAACAAGCCAGGAAAATCGAAAATATTCAACTGGAGGAAACAGCAACCATGGGACCACCCAGTATACCGAAACCCAGCGCGAGTAAGAAGCCGAGATGCGCCTACTGCCATTTTAGAGGGCATTCAATAAACGAATGCCGAAAACGCCAAGCCGCAAAAGAAAATAGCGCAGAGACCCATCACAAACAGGAACCGGCGAAAATCTCCTGTTACGGATGCGGCAAACAAGGGTATTTCCGAAACAACTGCCCTGATTGTTCAAAAAAATCTCGCCCCGATGTGTCAACCCATTCGGTCCACTTCTACAGCCTGAATACGCTAACCGAGCTCACAACCCAAGTACCTACCATTCAAGTGAAGATAAATGGGGTTAACGGCCTTGCTCATATAGACACAGCTGCCAGAACGAGCGTAGCTAGCGCATCCTTGTACGAATATTTGAAACAACAGCAGACTTGCGACTTTAAAACGCAGCTAGTAGACGTCACACTCGCAGACGGGCGTTGTACACCCAAAGAAGTGCTGTGTACTACGACCCAAATCGATATCGGTGATCGCACATTCCCGATAAATTTTGTAATACTACCCGACGCAGAGGACAACCGCACCTTGTTAGGCATCGACTTCCTCGAAAAAGCCGCCTTAATTCTGAACCTTCCTCAACGGGCATGGTATTTCGCCGATAAACCCAATAAGGTATTCAACTTCCTCGATGTACAACGGGGTAAGACACCCGAATACATCAGAAATAGCCATCCACGACGGGAAGCACTGCCTGATAGCAACAAAAGTACAATGCTTGCAGTGAATTTCAAGGAGGGGCAAGAATCGCCATTTCTGGAATTCTTTGCTTCACCATTGCCGATGGAGGACGAAGCCCTTATCACCGAGTCTGATGACGTTGGCACACTAATAGAGATTCGCACGCCACCACGACCGACTTATGCACTTGACGACGACGACGACCAGTATTCACCTGGTGCGATCTACGATATTTTTAAGGACTCCCTACCGTCTACTTGGTCACCACCGAAAAGGCGGGATCCCAGAAAACGACGTAGACTGGAATTGAACCAAATAGACATTTGTCTAAGACCTAACGAAGCTCCTGTGTTTAGTGACGATCAACGGGACACATTCAATAAAGCTCTCCAGACGTACTCCGATGTCTTCGCTGAGGATGGACCACCTACTCCGTATGCGGAACATCGCATATCCACAGGAGAACACGCGCCCGTAGCCAACGCTCCATATCGACTGAGTCCTGCACGTCAAAATATATTGAGGCAAAAGCTCGACGACATGCTGGAGAAAGGTATTATCGAGGAAAGCGATACACCATGGGTATCCCCTGTAGTCCTCGTACCCAAAAAGGACAACGACCTACGAGTATGTGTCGACTACCGCAAGCTCAATGCTATCACAATACCCGATAAATATCCACTACCACGGGTCGACGATTTGCTCCACGCCGCAAAAGGCTGCCCGTTCATGTCGTGCCTTGATCTCCAATCGGGTTACTGGCAAATACAAATCCATGACCGTGACAAGGATAAAACAGGATTTATAACGCCTTTTGGGATATATAGATTTAATAGGATGGCCTTTGGATTACGAAACGCACCCAGTAGTTTTCAGCGCCTGATGGACAGATTCAAAGCTACCCTAAAAGAAGTCACCATCTTAGTCTACCTCGACGACCTTATTATCAGGTCACCGTCATTCGACCAACATCTCCGTGATATGGAGATGGTCTTTGAACATTTGAGAACGTACCGACTGAGGGTAAACAGGAAAAAATGCAATTTTGGTTGTTCCACTGTCAGGTACCTTGGTCATCTTATTACCAAGGACGGCATCTCGACCGACCCCGAAAAAAACATCGGCTATATCTAATATGCCAGCCCCAAAAAATATCAAGCAGCTGTTGTCCTTCATACAAACTTGCTCCTGGTACAGA
This sequence comes from Galerucella pusilla, assembly GCA_910591695.1. Classification (NCBI taxonomy): domain Eukaryota; kingdom Metazoa; phylum Arthropoda; class Insecta; order Coleoptera; family Chrysomelidae; genus Galerucella; species Galerucella pusilla. The sequence goes on from CAJUYI010000738.1 coordinate 22,902, forward strand.
CGATTTATACCTAACTTCGCGCAGATTGCTAGACCACTAACGAATCTAACAAAGAAAAAAGCAGTATGGAAGTGGGGAACAGAAGAAGAGCAAGCCTTCGGTAATCTAAAAGAGGGACTAGTGTCCTCGCCTATACTAAAACAAGCCGACTTCTCCAAACCATTTATTATCAAGACCGACGCCAGTGCTTACGCAATAGGAGCGGTTTTGGTCCAGGGGGAGAGAGAAAACGAGCACCCGATAGAATACAGCAGTCGTTTACTGACATCAGCGGAACGGAACTATAGCACTACAGAACGCGAAGCACTTGCACTAGTTTTCGCAGTGGATAAATTTCGAGGATATATCGAAGGTTCAGAGTCGATACTAATAACCGACCACCAACCCCTCAAATGGTTAATGAGCTTGAAAACGCCAACAGGGCGCCTAGCACGATGGGCCCTGAGATTACAGCCATACGACCTTCAAATCCAATATTCACCCGGGAAAACAAATGTAGTTGCGGATCTCTTATCTCGACCCATATGCGAGAATCATAACAGCGAATGTCAGGTCTGCACTGTACAATTTGACATCCCTAAGCGAAGTGAAAAAGAGATGCGTCACAAACAAACAGATGATCCTGAACTTGCCCCGATTATTGCGGCCCTAGAGGACGCCGCAGACGACGAAAGGAACGCTAAATGGATTAAACGGGGTTATTTCATGCATTTGGGAGTACTTTATCGGTATACTCAGGAACAGGAAGATGAAAACGCACGATTAGTGGTGCCAAAGGAGGAACGTCCAAAAATTTTGAGAGCATACCACGACGACCCTACCGCCGGACATTACGGCGTAGATAGAACGCTAAATCGAGTCTCAAGGCGATACTTTTGGACAGGAATGCGCCAAGACATTGTCAAACATGTATCCACCTGCTTAGAATGCCAGAGGTACAAAGTCGATAACAGGAAGCCCGCGGGATTATTACAAACAGTAGTCTCCAACCAAAGGTTTGAAGTTATAGCAGTCGATCTGTTTGGACCATTACCGTTAAGTGAAGACGGCAAAAGGTGGATTTATATAATTGAAGATACCACCAGCCGTTGGGTTGAATTGTTTGCGCTAGCAGACGCTACGGCAGAGAATTGCGCACGAGTATTAATCGATGAAATATTTCTCCGCTATGGAATACCACGGCGGTTAATAAGCGACAACGGGACACAATTCGTGTCCGCCGTAATGCAAAAACTCACGTTTTGTCTAGACATCAGACATGCCCTAATTCCTGTATATCACGCTGAAGCAAATGTAGTCGAACGAAAGAACCGTGATTTAAAAACACAATTAGGTATACTAGTTGGCAAACAGCACCTCTCATGGTCCCGGCACTTATCCTCTATAAGATTCGCCATCAACACAGCCCGATGTGAAAGTACGGGCCATACGGCGGCCTATTTGACCTTCGGAAGAGAGCTGCGGACTGTACAAGATGTCACAGACGACCTTAGCACCATCGTGCGTAACGAAAATTTCGTCGCTGAAATCACACCCAGACTACAAAATTTATCTAGATCTCTCCGTCTAGCCAAGGAGCTTACTGAAGAACGACAAGAGAAAAATCAAGCATATGTGAATAAACATAGGCGTCATGGGCCGGATTACGCACCTGGCGACAAAGTGCTAGTCAAGTCACATTTCCTCAGTAATGCTACAAAAGGATACTCAACGAAATTGGCACCACGACGCGACGGACCCTACGTCATACTTCGTAAACACGGGCCCACCAGCTACGAGGTTGCCGAGTCGAGTGAAGACTCCACCCCAATAGGGATTTATCATACCAGCGACCTGACTCCTTATCAGTCTTCTGGAGACTCAGAAGACGTACATAAACCATTGCGAGAGATTAGGAGAAGAGGACGGCCTCGCAAGTCAGATACACAGTCGCCCACTACTATTTCTGACGCCTCATCGAGACGACCTCGACGTCAGAGGGGGAGGCTGTAGCGGTCATATATTTATGCGACGCAATGTACCCCTGTTTAGCTTGCAACCATGGGTACACGGAGGACATCTCATCGCCCCGCGCATAGATGGCGCGCAATAAGGACGCGAGTGCTACACCGACAGAGATCTGACTAGATCCTATACCTTCAGACGGCAGCAGGGATAGAAGCAAGCAAAGCCACTGCATCCGATTTGGACCTAGCGCCACGGTTACGTGATAAAACTGCTTATTGTTTCTTAATATACTTTTCTTTTACTTTTAGTTTTATTTAGTGTTAAATGTTATTGTAATTTGTTATATGTTTTTTTTTGTAAATAAATATATTAACCCGTTACACGTTCAATAAAATTATCGATAAAATAAGCGATAATAAGTTGTGTTTAGGATAAGAAAATTTATAATTACCTTTATATACTATACTATTAGTATATCAAATAATCCTTTATAATACATGGTCAACATGTGTATCGTATTAGAAATTTAGAGGTTAAAATTAACCTGATCGAAATCTCGAATTTCGATGTTTCATATATAAGTATCGATTCTAAATAGAAATGGACAGTACCGTATTCAGGTTTAGTGTAAACAATTTATTTATGATAGGTATAGAATTGAAAACAGCGTAAAAAAAATATTTTATTCATGAATAATTAGAAGTAATTTAATATTAAAATTCTTTATTTGAAGAAAAAATAATTTAATCATAAAAATAAAGGTAATAATATTATTTATGAATGAAGTGATGTAGAGGAAGCTTCCAATTAAAATTAAAAATAAATAAATTTGAATTATTTTGTACTTTTCAATACGTTTATTTCCAATTTTTTTAATTAGTTTTATATGTAATCATTCTGGTTTCTTTACAATTTTTATATATGAGAAAAAAAAACAAAATATTCTGTATTAGTTTATGAAGCAAAGTTTTGAGTTAATTAATAAAATTTATAAAAAAAAAGATCATCATAACATTTATTTGTCTATTTCCATAATATTTAATCAGGAACCGCCCCAAAAGATAGAGTGAGTATAATATTTCAGAGAGCCTTTCTTTTATTTTAAATGTTCAAATAAGAAGAACATAACAATATATATGTTCATATGTATATTGTTACGAGTGCACTGGTTCTTTAGCTAAATAATTCTATTTAGAAAATTGGTAAATAAAATCGCCTTGACATGACTTGACATATACAGTGTGTCGCATTTAAGATTGAGACACCCTCATATTTTCGTTCTTTGAAAGATTACAGATTTGAATTTTTGCAGAGTCATACATGTTGATGGGCCACATCTTTTGAGTTAATCAATTGAAATCTGAACTTTAATCTTATCCTACTACGATTTCGCAAACGGGGTCACTTTTCGATATTTTGCTTCGCGTAAAAAATATCGAAAAAATATATTCGAAAAAGTTGTTCAGAATATCATTCCAACCCCACATACCGAAATTCATCAAAAAATTCGTATTTTTCATTTTTCAATTTTTTTGCCCGCCCACATTTATTATTACAAGATATTGTTTAATTTGATCAATATTCATTTGAAAGTGCTGTTTACTTTACTAAAATATTTAAATACATGACACCGTGTCAAGATTTTAATTTCCACGGCACAATAATTATCAAAATAAATAATAATTAGTAAAAAATGAGAATATTAAAAATTCGAATTTTGTGATAAAATTTGGTATGTGGGGTTAACATAATATTCTGAACAACTTTTCTTGATAATATTTTTCGATATCTCTAACGCGAAGCAAAATATCGAGAAGCGGTCCTGTTTGTGAAATCGTAGTAGGTTGAGTTTAAAGTTCAGATTTCAGTTGAATATTTTAAGAAATGTGGCCCATCAACCTGTATGACTCTACAAAAATCCGAATCTGTAATTCTTCAAACAACGAAAATATGGGAGTGTCTTCATCTTAAATGCGACACACTGTATATTAGTGAAAAAAAGGAACATCGAAAATAATATTAAGAAAAATATACTCAAGAGATCCTCGTCCACTTATGTGTGATAAAAAAGAAGTATTTGTAGCGTATGCAGGTAACACATAAATATTTTTTTTGTTTTAATATTAAATTATTGTTAAAAACTTTTTTGTTACAACTATTTGTTACAATAAGATTAATATATGGAGATTTTTTTACAAAAATAGAGACCAAACTGAATTTTTTATATAAATAGCGTTGATATTGTTTAAACAATATAAATAGTTCCGTCCCCGCTCTAAGAGGTTTCTAATTTTAAATAATATAAAAAAACAAAATAAAAAAAAAAATTCATCAAAATCGGAGCTGTTCTTGAGGACTTCCGAAGCAAAGGCTTCATTGACGCGACTATAGATCATGTATATATTCTTTAATTCAAATTACAATCTATAAATGATAATTGATATTGTTAATAATGAAGTATACCTCATCTATTATAACAGGTTTTGCCTCTTTAAACTTATAAATATTCAAATTATGAAATTCATTGGCCAAATGTTATCAAAATATACAGGGTGTAACAAAAAGGCAGGTGATAAATCATACCCCATATTCTGGGGCTAAAAATAAATCGATCCAACCCAAGTTACCCTGGTACAAATGTGCATGCGAAAAAAGTTATAACCCTTCGAAGTTACCAAATGAAAATAGATTTTTTCAAATAGACAGTTGTTCGACATATTATAATGAAAGTTGACATGTGGCTTTCTTATGATAAGAGCATCATCTTAAAAAAAAATTGAGAAATTGTTGCACCCCGCTAAAAATTTATGGGAGTTGAGATCCCCTAAACCCCCCAAAATTTTTGTATACGTTACAATTTAATGCTTATTGTGGCACCATTATTCAAACACATTATTTTTGAAACTTTTTTGCCCCTTGGCACTTTTTACAATTATCAGTTTTTGTCGAGATACGGCCTATTTTTCATTATGCTTCAAAAATTTCGAGTACCCAACAAAAATGAAAGTGGATTAAAATGAATTTTTTCGAGGGTTCCAAATTTTTATTGAATCTTATTTATTTACAAATATGTAGTTTTTATTAGATGTTCGAAATGGCCCCCATTTTCTTGAATACACAATCGGCACCGTTTCACTAACGAAAACCGAATATTCTGGAAAATCAATGGCTTCTGACGATATCTAATTGCAGCCTCAAGGATTCTATTCCTCAGTTGTTGTTCGCTCATAATTTCTACAGCATACACATCGTTCTTCATGCAACCCCAGACGCTAAAGTCGATAGGGTTCAGATCTGGACCTCTGGGTGACCAAGCAATAGGTGCATCAGGACCCCTTCCAATCCAGCGTCCAGGATATTGCTCTCAAAGATGTTGCCTATCTTCGTTAGTGTAATGTGCTGGAGCACCATCATGCAAGTACCACATATTTTGCCTTATTCTGAGATTTACCCCTTCCAAGTACTCTGGTAATTCGTTTTGTAAAAATTGCAAATAATTTTCACCGTTTAATTTGCTTGGAAGAAATACTGGACCTATAAGATTGTTGTCCACAATTCCTAGCCAAACATTGACTATGAACATTCTTCGGTGATGAGTGACTTTTTTCCATGAGGGTTTTCTTCGGCCCAGATGTGTTCGTTATGGTGATTCGTAATGCCATTTCTGTTGAAGGTGGCTTCGTCAGTAAATAAAATATGGTTAATGAAGTTGGCATTCCGAGTGTTTTCCGTCAACAACCAATCGCAAAATCCCATTCTTTTAGGATAATCTTCATCTAGCAACTCTTGAACGGTTGTTAAATGATAAGGATGAAACTGCTATTCCTTTATTCTTCTCCAAACCATCATGTGAGACAGATCTAATTGCGCAGCTACTACTCTTGTACTACTTTGAGGGGTTTCCTCAATTGCATCCAAAATCTCCTCATCGTCTGCATCCACTATTACAGGTCGTAATGTACCTGTTTCCCGTAAACGACGATCAATGGAGAGAAATAATCGACGACCTGGTGTATTTCGATTGGGATATTTTTCCGCATAAAACCTTGCAGCTGCTGCGCTATTTCCCCGGCATTCACCTGTGTTATCAAAATTATCGATAAGTATCTTAAATCTTAATTCAACATGACGAAACTTACCCAAAATTAAATGCATATCTGTCATTTCTGAAAACGTGTATTCCATTGTTATTAGAAAAGTTAGTTCCTCTTAAACACACAAAAGTTGAAAGCTTCAAATGTATTATTGACAATTGTTGATCCAATGTCTAATTGTATCCTTAGTAACAACGGTTGTTTACTAAATAATAATACACAGCTTTTGAAGCCTAATGAAAAATAGGCCGTATCTCGATAAAAACTGATAATTGTAAAAAGTGCCAGGGGGCAAAAAAGTTTCAAAAATAATGTGTTTGAATAATGGTGCTACAATAAGCATTATATTGTAACGTACACAAAAATTTTGGGGGGTTTAGGGTATCTCAACTCCCATAAATTTTTAACGGGGTGCAATAATTTCTCAATTTTTTTTAAGATGATGCTCTTACCTAAGAAAGCCACTTGTCAACTTTCATTATAATATGTCGAACAACTGTCGAGATATTTGAAAAAATCTATTTTCATTTGGTAACTTCGAAGGGTTATAACTTTTTTCGCATGCACATTTGTACTAGGGTAACTTGGGTTGGATCGAGTTATTTTTAGCCCCAGAATATGTGGTATGATTTATGACCTGCCTTTTTGTTAAACCCTGTATATAGGTATTTAAAGGAAAATTTTGTAATAAACTTCAATTTACTAAAGTATTTGGCAACAAAGTCCAAAAAAAACACTGCCATTAAATTGTGCTTGTCCACGTACGAAGACTATCTAGACGCTCTAGACGACTAATCATTTTGATCAAAAGCTTGGATCAATCGATCGTAATTGACTGTTTAGAAAATCGTTTGACGCTTGAAACAAGCATTGGCGGTGATTGATAGAAAGTTTGAATAACTCAAGCGGTTGAAGACAGCGCTTCATGATCGAGTAGGGTAATTTCGGCATTACGTCAATCACTCGAAACCATGGCGTCCACTACCGAAACCGCGCTTCCTGAATACTCGGAGCGGAAGTTAATTAGCTTACTTATTGACTTATATTATGATTGTCCGGAATTGTGGAAAAGTAAAGAGCAGACATGGTTTAAAAATAAATAGAGAAAGTGGGGCGCTTGAGAAAATTGTGGGGCATTGCAAGTGCCCAAAACTGATTTTACTGTGAAGTATTGAGAGCAAAAATAAATATTCATCCCTTATTTTTTTTGCCTCTACTGTTGAATTGCCTTTGGTCTTTTGAAGGGTAATCATGTGTGCAGTATATTGCCGCCATGATCCAGGTTCCAGAGCACT
>CAJUYI010000738.1:30247-62305 GCA_910591695.1 Galerucella pusilla
TGTGCTAATGGCAGCATTTTTCTACCTCTGCCTGTCTGAAAAATGGCATTTTGAAATATTTTGAATCTCTTCGTTAATATTCCAAATGCATTTTCAACAACTCTACTGGTTCGGGAGAATCTAAAGCTGAAAATATTTTTCTCTTTGATTAGAGCAGCCCTGTTGTAGGGCTTCATGAAATTAGGAAGAAGCTAGTAAGCTCAATTTCCAGCGAACACTGGAATTTTCTATTAGAAGTGCCCTAGTAACTCACGAGGATCAGCCATGTCAAGCTGGTTCTCAAACAACCTACGCCAAAATAAAATCACACCTCCATCTGTCATTCGCTCCCATATCAACCATCAGAAATTTATAATTTTTATCAACAATAGCCATAAGCACGATGCTGAAATAACAATTTTAATTATAATAAGAAGATTCGGAATTGCGAGGTTCATGAGTGAAGCGGTTTCTCATTTTGCACGACTCCTTGGACCATCGCCGTTTTTTCTTTTTTTCGCTTGAAAGCAACCAATGTTAGAGCGAGGAAGCCCATATCTGTATTGGAAACCATTGTTCACCGCCAAAATCAACCAAGTCGTGAAGTCGTGCACTGCTCCAGTTCACAACTTTTACTGAAGAGTGGGTTTTGATTGAAAGATTGAAGGAATTACTGAGTTTAATTGAAGCACGCGTCAGTCGATTGATTCAATCATTTGATCAAGCAGATTGATCATCTAGAGTCTAGAGCCTCCTTTAGTTATATATAAAATGGCTAGACACCCCTTGTGGGGTTGCGCCGCATAAATGTTTTCTAGATCCGCTTTCTGGGGTGGATAAATCCCCTTCATTCCATTATTTTCTCGCTTATTTTTTTCCATAGCCTCCTATCCCTCGTTTTTTCTTTCCATCTGACGATTCCTATCCTCCTCCATCTCCTTCAGCCACTTAGATCTGGGTCTTCCTTCCCTTCTCCTACCACCTGGTTCCCACTGTAGCATTGAGCAAGCGACTGCTCGCTCACCTCTCCATACATGTCCGAGCCATTTTATTCTTTGTCTCTTTATTCTGTTTACTATATATTCCCTGTTCATTTCTCTCAGTATTTCATGATTCATACGTTGCCTTTATTCATTGTCGTCGGTTTTTATTGGCACTCCACCCATGTCAGCATGCTTACCGGGCAGGCAGATCTACGGAGACTGCACTGGTACAACTGACGGATACAACTGACGAGGTGCTCTAGACAACCAAGAAACTGTAGTATGTGCATTTTTCGACATAGAAGGAGCTTTTGACAATACTCCACATGAGGCAGTCAGAAGAGCATTGAACAGAAGAGGTGTAGACAGCACAACATCCAAATGGATGTCGGAACTGCTCACCACAAGAATAGCAGAGACGAGGACGAGCAAAGACATTGTCTCCATCTGCACTACCAGAGGATGCCCACAGGGAGGAGTAGCATCCCCATTAATGTGGAGTCTGACGGTTGACAAACTCCTGTGTGGTTTGACGGATCTCGGAATATCCTGCCAAGGATATGCCGACGATATTGTCATAACAGCCAGGGGGAAATTCGAAAACACCCTTTGCGATATCGTACAAAGGGGTCTGAACTATACAAATAGCTGGTGTAGGCAAGTGGGACTTAGCATCAACCCCACTAAAACCATTCTGATAGCCTTCACTAAGAAAAGAAAACTCAACCTCAAAACCATAAAGCTTGATGGGAACGAGATTGAATGGAGACAAGAAGTCAAGTATCTAGGTTTAACTTTAGACAGTGAATTCCTGTGGAACAAACACGAAAAGGAGATTACATACAAGGCAAAAATGGCTATAATGGTGTGCAGAAATCTGGCAGGAGCAAACTGGGGCTGTAACCCAAAAATCCTAAGCTGGATGTACACTGCCATAGTGAGACCAATCATCACTTATGGAGCCATTGCCTGGTGTAGTAGAACTAGCCTATTGACGACGAGAGAAAACCTCTCCAAAATGTATGTGCATTACAGGAGCAATGAGAACATGCCCAACGGCAGCCATGGAAGTGATTCTCAACCTCACCCCTTTACATATGGTGGTGGAAAGTGTTGCAGAAAGAACAAGATACAGACTAAGTAGAGAGGGAAGCATTAAAAAAAAACCACCTCCTCACTTCTTAGAAATCAGACAACCTGGGACATGCCACAAGACGGTATGATGAAAAAGTATAACTTTTCAAAGAAACTCGTTACGGAAATGAGCAACAAGAAGGAATGGGATCCAAATACCATTACCTGACTTGGAAAGAATGCCATTAAATGGTACACAGACGGCTCAAACGCAATAGAAGGAACTGGGATAGGAGTGTTCGGACCAGGAACCAAACACTATGAAAGCTTCGGAAAACCCCCAACGCCATAAGAAAGTGTGCCCAGTTCAATATTGATAAAGGATACAGAAGACAAAGGATTATCATAATGTCGGATAGTCAAGCAGCCATTAAGGCACTGAGTTCTTGTGTAATCAGTTCCAAAATGGTGTGGGAATGCCTAGACAAACTCAATGAACTAGGCGAGAACAACATAGTCACCTTACTATGGATTCCAGGACACTCTGGAATAGAAGGAAATGAAATAGCAGATGAACTAGCAAAGAGGGGGACTGAAATACCTTTCTGGGGTTTCTGCTCCATACATTATCACAAGTCTTATTATTGTGTTGTAAATGTTAAATTTAGTGTATCTTGTCAATATATTGCTTTTCAATAGTTTCTTATTGGCATAGTATACCCTATTAGCAGACTTTATTTTTTCGTCTATCTCTGATCTTCGTTCCCCTTACTGCTGATCGTGACTCCCAGATATTTGAATTTTTCCACTTTCTCAAATTCATATCCCTTATTTTTATCATTTTGTTTTCACACTGTTTACCAACTCTCATTATTTTTGTTTTGTTTCTGTTTATTTTTAATCCCATTTTCCCCATCTTTTGTTAATTCTATTTCCATTTTGTATTCATGGGTCTTTTCCATTATCTGCTTGATAGTATGAATAGCGGCAATTGTAGACTTTCCTTGTGTGAAACCGTATTGGTATTGACCTATAATGGCTTTCGCTTTTCCAGCTAAGCGACTTTGAATTATTGCTGACATTATTTTGTATGCTACATTCAAGAGATTTGTACCCCTATAGTTTTTGCACTCCTGCTGATCCACTTTTTTGTGTATTGTGACTATTTGCCCGACTTCCCATTCTTCGGGCATTCTCTCTTCTCTCCATATTTTTTTTCATATATTCTTTAGTTCGACAATCCATAATTAAAAATTGTACGTGGGAAAATAATTTTAAACTGACCATTTCAAAAAAAATATTCTACTTTGAGTTTATAACTTGAATAAATTTACGTATGTACACAGCGGTTGCATTTACTGAATTATCTATTGTATCTCCTTCTTAATACATAAATAACTTATATTTAAATATTAGCCATAGTAAAACTGTTAAAACAAAGTGCTACCGACTCTCCTAAAATGGCTTGAAAACTCATTTTTCAACAAATTCCAACAGGTAAAGAAAAAAGTTCTGTTGAGGATTAAAAAAATGCAAGTGGTAAGTCACACGCAATGTATACAAGAGGGAAAAGAAAAATTACTGGCTTTGTGAAAGAGAGTGCCCCATAATATATTTTAATGGGACAGAAGCAGAATATTAACATCGAAATATTCACCGGTGGAGATCACTTGCCATAAATTATAGATGAATCGATGAAAGAAAGAGCTGAACAGCGTACAAAAAAACAGAAAAGCTGAGCAAAAAAGAGGAGCGAGATATGAAAGAAAGTGCCTGATGGAGAAAAACTGAAAAGGCAGAAAGGGTAGAAGAGATATCGAGAAAGATATGAGCTAAAGAGAAGGGACAGTACGATAGGAAACGAAAGATTTAGTAAATTTGCAACCGAAATAGACAGTTTAGTTCAATGGGGATGACCATAATGGCCGCCGGAAGACGAAGGTCTATTTCAGATGTATATTTTCTGAATCTAGGTTAAGATTGGAATCGCCGTGCGTTGCAGATGTACCGTTAGAAGGGGAATTGCAGAGGTGAATGAAAGATGGCATACACCTTATATTTGAAAGTAGTCAGAGAAAGTGAGAGAGAGCGCCATCAAACAGTTAGGAATCACTTTATCAATATTGATTAGATATAAGTATCATAAACACAAGTCAAAGTGATTAATAAGCATAATAGAAGTTTTTCCCAATATGTTACAGGGCGGCAATTAATTAATTATAAAACGAACTCAAATAAGGCTAGCTTGTGCCAAAGATTACAGAATAAATATGAGATGTTTCACTCTAGGGGGGTTTGATTCAAGTTGCTGTCCGAAACGGACGCCGCTCTCATAAATTATATTTACGATTCGCTTTTGTTGTCAATAACGAGATTGGTAGATACCAGAACAGTTCAAAGAGCTTATTTTATTTCAAGTTATACAGGGGTAATTAGAAAAATATATATTTAAATTAATAGGATTCTTTATCAAAAAGGTTTATTTTTAAATGTTAATAGTTTCGAAAAATGTTCGGCATATGAATTTGAAAAGGTAAGTAAAAAATAATCTTGAATTTTTAAATGAATCAATTCACAGTTTTTATCCATCATCTTGGTAATTTTTTGATACTTATTGATAATCTATCAGATATTTATCACAAATTAAATTAAATATACTCATTAGCCACCAGAATAATAGGGCCACTAAATCTTAAATTTTGATCTTTAAATAACGCGTATTTTTTGGATTGACAGTAAAAAGAGAAGCAGCTGCAGAACTTTATTAGAAATTTTTATGAATGTAAAATACTAAGTTTGGAGTTTGGTTTATGTATTAAATTTAATCTATTGTCTTTCAAATCTTTCAATATACATTTGAGAGTAAAATATAAACGGACTCTGGTGTAGAGACATGCATAATATTTGGAAGGAAATTGATTACATGGTTGATTAAAAGAAAATTTCGTTCAAAAGGAACTGACCAATTCCCCTTCGGTTAGCTATAGAATTTTTCGATAAATATATTTTCCATCGCAATAACGTTCTCAACAATGTCCCTTGATGGTACACATAAGCCACTAAATTCATTCTTCTTTGTCGTGTAAGCTTTTAGTTTACAGAAAAAAGTTCCTCTGTTTACTAAATTATCAGCCGAATGGGCAAACTTTAGGCATGTTTCACATGAATGTTGTATTAGACATTTTTTTAACAAATGCCCCGTAACATACACTAAAGCATTTCCTTCTGGGCTTGATAGATTTTGATAAACTGTTGTAAACACTTTTAAAGGCACATTTTTAGTTTATGTAGGAGAAGTGAACTGTTCTAGGCATTCTTTTGTTAGTTCAGAACCAATAGTAAAAAAAACTTCGTCTACGTCATCCATACAGTTTGTGCCTTCAAAATGATCGAAAATTTTTTATATTTCTGGTTTCCCCACCTTGCTGGAACAACCCATCACAGCACAACACACGGGCATTTTAAAACCACTTTTATAATATTATTGATACTTTTGGAAGACAGGAGTCTAAATGAAATAAACAAAATTCTCTGGCCCTTAATCCTTAAGTACTAACACACTTAAACACACAGTCTCAGAGACAGTCAGTATCGAAAGGTTGAGTATAAAATATCTTCCCACTCCCGCGCTCCAAACGTTGACCAGTAACGTAATTTCAGTACACATCAGCTAAGATTTCCAAAAAAATGCGAACAAGCCCAACTTCATGCTTTATATTTTTCTCATTAGTCTGTTAATTTTTTGTGTTTTTTTGCTTAATGTACTTGTTTATATAATATCCTTATTATAAAAATAAATCCGTAATTCTGTATAAGCAAATATTACAAACTATTTAGTGTTTAAGCTTTGCTATTAAAGAGAAAAACTTTAATATGACTTTTTGCTCATTTCAACAATTAATAATTAATAAATCTAAAAAAATCTATACAACATAAATATAAAACACGAGCAACCAATTATAAACACCGTTCTGAAATAACAGCGCTCGACGGGCGACGTCCCGTATAATATGCCAAATTAAATGCAAGTAAGGACGTAGCGACGTACTGTACCATGAAAGTCACCAGCGGCATCGGTGCTTTACGCGATAAATTCGAACGAGTGAAACATCTTATATTTATTCTGTAATCTTTGCTTGTGCTGACCAGAGTAAATAAAATCTTAATATATAGAAATTACGTGTCACGTGTTTGTCCGCGATGGACTCCTAAACTACATAACCGATTTTAATCAAATTTGTACACCGTGTGCAGTTTGATCCAACTTGAATGATAGGATAGCTTACATCTCAATTTATGATCGCAATATTATTTTATTGCAAATTATTTGTCTCTATCTCTTAGCTCCAAACGATTCTAACAGATGACGACATCTGTTGACTGGATTGAGTAAGTATTCAATAGATGGCGCGCTATGTCAAACTTCCAAACGTTTCATATAAGCTACAATTTAATAGCATAACCACCACATGTTGCTGAGGCTACAGTATAGGTTAAATTTATTTTGTAGTAAACGAAATACAGTGAATTTTACTTTTTCAATTTTTGGTGTTAGCATAGCCGGCCACGTGTTACTAAGGGTGAAATTCATTGTTGACACTTGAGGGTCACTCATACTTCACTCATCCTTATTGTATGCAGATACACTTAACAGGCGAAAAGTGAGGTTGAGTTTGAGTGTAACTTGAGTGAAATATGAGTACAGATTGCAGCTCCCTTGAGTGAAGATTTCTAACGTATAAACCACGTTTGTACCTTACACTGTCATTTTTCGATTTCAAAATTTTGTTTGGTTGTTATTTGTCTGTTATAGTTTCAAATTTTTCAAGGAAATTAGTATGATGGATAATTTTATTGATTTTGTAAACTATATAGATGATGATAATGCTTACGTTTATCGTTTACCTAGGTTAGTAATCACATTGGTGTAGTAAAAAGCAAAATTATTAGATTAATTCATTTTTTAGACGAAACAATGCTCTCCACTTGAATTAAACTCTTGTTCCAGTGACACCCATGCCTTTTCTTTTTCAACTAAGCTAGCACAATCAGTTTTTTTTATTTTCTATAAAAGAATATTTACGAACCAGCTTAAATGAAATAATATCTACTATAAAAATTGAAAATAAGAATCTAAAATTATCTATTAAAGAGCTAGCTTAAAAAATAAACTTATGTAGCAAATAAGAAATATATATGATCAGGAAAGAACTAAACTGAGAATAAATACTTGCAAAGGGCTAATACACGAACTGGATACAAATTCGAATATGAATACAATGCAACAGATGTCAGATGAACGTTAAAGGACATTCATAAATCACAATTGTTAACCAAACAGAACCAAAACTTCCTAATAATAACATTGATGCCAAACTTTCTTCACTCAAATTGAAGTATTACTTGAGTAATGACTGTGGATATGAAAAGTCGCCTCGAGCTAAACTCAAACTAAGTTGAGTTTGAGTATGAGTGAACCTCAAGTGTCGACTATGAATTTCACCCTTAAAGGCTTAAAACTGGAGTTTAAATTAAATTCATATTATAGTGAATATAATACAGTGAAATTATTCCTGCTTTTTAATTATTAGTACTTCGTTGTTCAAAACTCTAATTAAACTATATACATGTAAGTATTCCTGTTGCCACGTATTCCAATGATACCGTCAGATTCTACCATACCCTTCAGAAGGTTACAGTTTCTAATTCGTTTAGCTTTTGCCGTGTCTATAAATGAGTCTCAGGGCCAAACAATGTCCATTTGTGGTTTAGATTCGGAAAATCCATGTTTTTCTCATGGGCAGGTTCTTCCATTTAAAATAAGTGTAATTAAAATTTTAAATATAACCGAAAATATTTTTCACTATGTCTGACACTTCTGTCAAATTTACTGACTGCACAAAAGTTTATACAACAAACGACTAAATTCAAGGCAACTAGATAATTACGTAGCTAAAAAAAGGGTATTAAAATGATAATTTTTAACTGAATATAGTAACCAATCAAATTACTTAATTTCAAGTCATGTGTCAAATTTCATCCAATCACCGCTGTATTACAGCGATAATACCCTACATGTGGTGTTTTCAGTTTGGTGTAAACTTTTCATTAAACTTTAATTAAACGTCAAACTGACAACTGGATTAACAATGTCGTGAAGATTAGGTATTGAATCTAACGATTCAATTAATTTATGTGCTTTTCACCACTGTAGTTTTAAATAAAAATGAATAATATTTGATAACAACTAATAAAGTTTGTATTGAAAATTATTAAACGTCAGATTGACAATCAATTTTTTGATATCTACAAGTAAAAAATTATCTTATCGAATACTCCTCGGGTCTTGATAAATACTAAAAAATTTTGTCATAAAGAATGCTTTAAGCTTTATCAAGTATTATCAAGCAACACGCTTTTAGTATTCTCTTTGGCAAAAAATTATCTCAGTATTATCAAGACCCTAGGGGAATTACAACTGAAAGCCCCATTTAAAAAGCATTGGTCATTTACGCACGCTTTTGGGTGTTATAATGAAAGTCCCACATAAAAAGCGTTGTTCATTTACGGACGCTTTTTAACGTAGGTATGTATAATGTATGATCTCACACATTTTTTTTGGTTAGTAAATCACTTATTTTAAAGGTGGTCGTAGATAAAGTAAATTTCGCCACTAATTAATAATAATTGCTTCCATACTAACAAATAAACATCTCCATTTTTACTAGGCAACTTAAGAGGAATCTACGAGGGATGCTCGTAGGGACATTTCAAGTAGGTACTTTAAATTTAAATTCTAATCATCACATCCCATTCAAAATTAGAGAAAAAATTGTGTGAAACACGTTGGGAAACACTATGTTTTGTAATCCGCTCGTTACGAAAAAACTATTTCATGGTCGTTATAGTCATAAATTAATCTGGAATATTCAGTTTACTTATAGTTCAACTAATCTTATAGATAAATCTAAATAGAAGTAAAACGGAATTCGCGTTATTGTATCCAATAAAGACATTTTCTGGAATTAGTTATTGTAGGATAGAAGTCTTAGCTAAAATTTCACCATTTCACACAGCCTAGTTCGGAGTCGGATAAAAAAAATACTTAAGGCGAATATTAATGTCTTGCGGATCAAAACAATAAATCCTCATTTTCTATGGAATGGAAGGTTTCGGCGCTAAAAGACATTTATCACGAATATATAAATCCAAGAACCGAAATGTTCTCGAATACAAACGCTCAAAAGGATTCGATTCCATATTTATTAGATATGTCGACCCACAATGGTATTAGACGGGGTTATTCTACTTATACCGAAAAGTGGTTTTGTCTAACATAGTTAGGATCAACAACTACTGCGGGAAAGTGGTTAATCTTACTGAGAGAAGATTCCATTTGTTCGTGAAATATATCAAAGCTATATTTATGCAGATATGTCTGTTTATATTCTGTAATGGATGTAGCTACATGATCATTTAATGAATAATGATCATTTACAAAAAACAGGGGCGTACCGTCCACAATACTGATAGGATGAGAAGCTATTCCTAAATGGAAAGGAACTTATACTTCTTTGTATTTAAAATGAATGAATGCTTTTTTCTATTGTTATTAACGCCGGCTTATTTCTGCGACTGCCGGTAGCACACTAATCCTAATCGGAAATTTTGCCCAGCCCACTAGTATTCCAGCAAGTGTATCGAGCTCAACATCATGGACTCGAGACCTTGGTTTTACCATCTTTACCATGAGCTTATTGGTATAATTCCTACGAGCTGTTATATGCTACTCACTCGAGTAATCTAAGTGTTTTTGCTGCAGGCAGATGTCACCCACCCAAGTACTGGCCGCGATCGACACTGCTACACTGTTATTATTGTTATTACATACCTACAGTGTGTAAAAGCCAAATGAAGTTAATTCATTATGTCGGTTACTGTACCTCCGCAAGGATGAACTATTAAGAGCAGGGGGCAGCGGGCGCAGACCTAGGACAGAAATTTCAACCTCTCTAGGATCCTATGCAACCGTATTTCAGGCGGAAATTTACGCCATTGTTTCATGTGTGGGGAAATTGGAGCAAGCCAATCTCATACATACGGGGTGTGCCAATCTTACGACAAACTTCGGTATATGGGTTATTTCAAGAGATATCAAAAAATATTATCAACAAAAATAGTAGATGTGTTGAGGGTCCATATTTTAAAATTATATCGAACTATACAGAGTGTTGCATAACTCCGTTACAAACCAAACATATGATTTTTCAAATGGGAACCCCTGTATATTATACCGAATTCGGAATGGATACATTTTTTTGAAGCTTTTGATATAAGGTTTTGCCACGTTATACAGGGTCCTTCAAAAGATATGGACACGTTTATGTGAAAATCGTAGGTAAATCAACGCTCTCTAGCTTGTTGTACGTTGAAGAAAAAAAATGTATTTTGCCAAACAGAGTTTCGCAACATGATGCAATATCTCCGTATCCTATAAAATTTTAATAATATTCTTTCTTATATACAGGGTGAACGGAAACTCGAACCTGTCATTTTCTTTCTTCTTTCAAATGAAACACCCTGTATTTTACAGCAAAAATAGAGTCTTCGATTATGTAACTTCAATTTTTGTCAAGCATTCCCTATACCCAAAGTTTTTAAAAACAGAGTTATTTTATAATATTTATTGTAAACTACAATTATTGACCAATTGTGAAAGCAATACACGTTGTAAATAACAAAAAATCCTGATTAATGATGAATTTTAATAAATAATTCATTCTAAACAAAACTAGCTACCAAAAGTATAATCCTAACCGTAATATTAAACTGAAGGTTCAAAGTGTTCATCATCATCAATGCAATGCTGTAAGAGGGGACCAACTGATTATACACCCTGTATAACAATAAAAATTTTCTCGGACAGCCAAGCACTTAGCTCTCACCGTGTAGCGTCGAAGTTGGTTTAAGACTGCCAAAAAAGACTCTCCTCAATGGGAGAACTCAATAAAGTATTGTACTGAATCCCTGGCCACTATGGCATTGAAGAAAACGAGAAGGCACGGGATAGTGTCCTACGATTGACATTCACAGTTCTTTTTGGTGTTTTACATTTTATTACATTTTGCATTACATTTTAGTTTTTGATTGTATTGTACCGAATTTCGGTAACCACATGAATGTATTAAATCTTAAGTGTTGTAATAAGCTTGAAAACGGTAACCTTTTTGAATGAAGAATGAAGAGACCATTTAAACGATTTATCACATGCCTATTACATCCCATATAAAAATTTGGGGGGTTGTACCTGTCATTCGAAGAGGGTTGAAGGTAGTGATCGCATGTTAACGTCGAAGAATGTGAAATTATAATTTGAATTTGACGTGTTTCGGGATATTTTATAAATATGTACAGTAAGCGAAATAATAAGTTTATTCAATTTGGCTTTTACACACTGTACTTATAATAAACAGATCAGACAAAAAATGTATCCTGGAGTAAGCTGGTGGATAGCCTCAAGAACGTAAATCATTATATACTTACTTCTGGCCTTAGTTATGTATGCGTACCTGGAAATAAAAAAAAAATTTTAACACTTTCATCAGAAATATACATTTTTAAATTTAGTTTTAGGTTAGAACTCGCACTTATCAGAGAGGATGTATTGGAAAAAAGCCAGTAGGAGAATAAAACAAAGATAGTGGAATAGTACATTACACACCGAGGTGGGAAGAGTTTCATTACTGTCAAGAGATTAGTTAGTTAACCGAGACGCGAAGCAACGAGGTTAGCTATTATCTCAAGACAGGAATGAAACTTTCTACCGAGGTTTGTATACTATTTCATTTACAACCATCATATCGCGATCAAAATTAATAAATCTTTGTTTCGTTCTGAACACACATAAAATTTTACATTTGACAACTGTCACCATTATAAATAAATATCAGAAAAGTCTGATGGATATTAAGTTCGCGAATAATAAATTAAGAAAAGTGTCATCCGATGAAGAATTGATGGATTGTACCCCTCCAGAAATAGGTATTATAATATTTATCAATGTGTTATATTTTAAATATAAAAAATATTCATCTAAAATAGATAATATCAGGTGTAGCGATCACATTATTTTAGAGGGCGGGAAGTAAAGGTGTGTAATATGACACTTTCTAACCTTCAATGACGTTTGTAATGACAGCATTACATACAGTGTGGAAACCACTTATGGAATAAAATTCCTTATGTCATTATTTAAGGAAATTATAAAAAATGCCGAGACACGTCAACTGTTGAATTGAGTTGTAAGTTATGTAAACATAAATGTAAATGTACAGGGTGATTCACGCAAGTATGCCATAGTCGGTGTTGTTTTTTTTAATAAAACACCCTGTATATTTGCATATTTTTGAAATCCTCTTAATGAACCGATTCCAACAAACTAAATGAATGGTCAATTATGGATTATACAGGCTGAAATTTTAAAATTAATAATTTATTACACTTGAAATATTGGTACTTTTTTAAATTAGCTAAGTATGGATGTATCAAAAAACTAAGCTAACTAATTATTAGACGTATTTGTATATTAAACAAAACCTGCTACGCCCATGAATTTGATCATAAATACCTAAAAATTGCCTAAAAACGCCAATAATTAGACAAAATCGGTAAATAATGTGGATTGTTTTAAATCGGTAAATAATGTGGATTGTTTTCTATTCTGTCAGTTGTTGATGTGTTGACAGTTTATACTGAAAAAGTAAAATCTTTGTCAAACACTCTTTCCTTGTCGACATAACAATGAAATATTTAACTGAGACTCACCGAATTGAGATTTTAACGAAGATCGGGTACGGGGATAACTGCAGAAGTCAAGTTGAAGTGGCAAACTTATTTAATCACAGGTATCCCGAATTGTCTAATATTTCACAAAGTACTTTGTCTAAAATTCATGCACAATTCAGACACATTGGACATGTCAAACCATTGAAAAGAAAACCACACTTCGTTGAAGATGATGTGAAAGTGGATATTTTGTTAAATGTCGAAGAGAATCCAACTTCAAGTACACGTCAAATTGCCCGTGAAAATAATGTTAGTCATACAACTGTTCTAAGATGTCTTCATAAAGAAAAACTTAATCCCTACAAATTAACTTTTGTGTAGGAGTTAACAGAAGACGATCCAGATCGTAGAATGGATTTCTGCGAATGATTGATGAATAAGCTGAACTGAGATAGCTCTTGGTACCATTCTTTTTTCTGACGAATCAACATTCACATTGCATGGAGAGGTAAACCGACAGAACTGTAGATATTGGTCAGCAGAGAATCCTAATTGGATGCGTGAGACATACTCAGTACCCTCAAAAGGTGAACGTTTGGGCCGGTATCATAGGCGACCATATTATTGGTCCTATATTTATAGATGGAAATTTGACAGCTGAAAAATATTTAAATATGCTTAGGAATGGAGTTATTCCTGCGTTGGCAAACTTATATCCCAACGCAATAGATCCTAGCTTCCCGAATGAAAATGTTTGGTTCCAGAAAGACGGGGAAACACCCCATTATGTTTTAATGGTAAGAACTTATTTAGATGAAATCTTCTCCAATAAATGGATTGGACGAAGAGGTACTATTGAGTGGCCAGCTAGATCGCCAGACCTTACGCCGTTAGATTTTTTTCTGTGGGGTTATTTCAAGAACAAAGTATGTAACACAACCAATTAGCATTGTAGACCTCAAAGACAGGATAACTACAGAAATACGGAATATTTCACCTCAAACTTTAAACAAAGTTAAGGAGGAGTTCCATAGGAGACTGTGCTATTGCCAACAACTAGGTGGAGAACATTTTGAGCAATTATTTTAATGTATTAAAATCAAATACATCAGGTATTTTATGTATGTATTTAATAACTGTAAAAATAAAAATTTCACCCTGTATAATTCATAATTGACCATACATTATTTAGTTTGTTGGAATCGGTTCATTGAGAGGATTTCAATAATATGCAAATATACAGGGTGTTTCATTAAAAAAAACACCGACTATGGCATACTTACGTGAATCACCCTGTACACTTACATTTATGTTTACATAACGCACAATGTTACCTATTATTTATTTAAAATAATAAGGCAAGACAAATTGCAACGGCGACTCAGTGTGGAGAGCACCTCAGGTGTGAATTCGGATACCAAACTAATAAAAATTCAGGGAGTAGTCTTACCGGTTCGCGGGTAATACTACTTATTTAAATTATTGAAGTTATATTGAAATAAATGAATTTAATAAGTTAACAAAACAATCAATAAATTACGTTAAGGAATTCAAGTAAAGTTAAGGTAAGTGGGCGCCACCCTGAATAATATTAGTTGGCTTGTTCACAACACTCTCTATCAACAAACCTAGAAATGTTGGAAGGGAAAGGGAATATGAACTACGTTGTTAAATTTACAAGTTGTATAATGACTTTAAAAAAAAATAAATATCACAGTTCGAGTACTCTGGTTTCAACAATTGTTAATTGTTAATAGTGACGGTACTTTCCTGTCTTCTTCTGACTTCAAGTCTGGCGTCTTTTGGTCCGGGTCTTTGGAGGTCCGGTGTCTTTCGGAGGTCCGGTGTCTTATGGAGGTCCGGTGTCTTTCGGAGGTCCGGTGTCTTATGGAGGTTTATTGCCAGAACATATTAGTAGTAGTAGTTGTTGTGGTAGTAGTAGTTGTAGTAGTAGTAATAGTAGAAGAAGTAGTGGTTATATATATAAAGATATATATAACTTTAGGTACGAAGAAAGTGCATTCACATGAATGCACTTAGAAAAAAAAGTTTAGGTGAAACTCTCACCAAATAAATTTCAAGTTGTTAATTTAACATTTTGTCACAGAAAAGCAAAATCTCTGCTTGATTCTGTTTAAATATAAAACATGAAATCATGTGAATGATAATGCACATACGTCGCATATCTGTATCATACACCTTTGTTTGGAATGGGAATGTAATTTAAATTCCGTAAGTGGATTCTTCATTCATTTGTGTTAAAAAATAATTTATGGTAAACCGAAGTGACTATTTTTACTATAGACGGTATCGATTTGACCCGCAAATAAACTTAAAAATTTGTCTTTCATCGACTATAGATAAAGTTAAACTCGATACATTTCTCGGCGCTGGGCATGAGAAAGGACTGGCTACTCGCCATCCATAAGATAATTTAATAAATATTTAAATATAAGGAGAGTGAATAAAATTAACGTTACACACCCTTACAACCAGAAAAAAAAAATTTTTTTCACAAAAAAAAATTTTTTATAAATGAAAAAGAATTTCCACACAAGGAATTCATAAAAAAGATATAGTAAAGTAAAGAAGAGGCAAAAAAAAATTTGAACGGTATAATTTTATGAGGAAAGGAACCAGTACCAGGTATATACGAATCGTTAAGAGGATTTCTTAAACAAAAAAAAAATACTGATATACTTATAATCAGTGAATTAGTAATTTACTAAAAATAAGGAACCCGAGATTTAATAAACGAAACAAATAAATTCTTGTCTGATGGATCGATTGTATCGATTATCAGTCAGTAGTTAAATAAAAATTTAAGAGAATAAAAAGAAATAAACTATCGATATCACTGAATCAGTGAATAGCTTAAAAAAAAAATTTTCACCTGATATCAGTCGATAGGTAATAATAATATAAACAATATAAGGAAGTAAGTACTAATAATAATATAAGCAATATAACTAACTTACTAAGAATATCTTGGCCCAAAAAAAAATATGAGAAAATGAAAGGAAACAAAATAAAAAAACTTCCAAGTATCTTTGGTCCAAGAAGAAAATTAGAAAATAACGTAGTGCTATATGATAATTTTTTTTTCGAGCTCATACCAGGGAGGTTGCCAGTTAGCGTCCGCAGTAGCCATTGGTCATCGCGCAGGTATAGCATTCGAAAAAAAACATCACACAAAGCAGCAGACAATTAAACTAACAATTAATAACCATAGCCTAAGATGTTAAACCTCTTAACGATATAAAAAAAATAGTTCTCAGATGAGAAGGAAACAAAGCAAAACAAAAGAAATAGTTACAGATATAATTTAGGAGCAAATCCAAGGAAGCTTTATATGACTCCCTAACAGAATAAACTGTCAACCAAAGAAAAAATTTTCCATTATATTATACTACATAATATAATGATAAACAAAAAAACTACCAATATTCCAGGCTCAACATGTGCCCTATCATAGCATCCCAGATCAAGAGATCAACCCCCACCTAACGAGAAGGACCTCGCGAGAGATGTTAAGTCGCGTCGTGGTCTTCAATCTCAGCTTCAGCAGAAATCTCAACCTAAAATACCACGACAACACACATGAATCACCCAAAATGAAGAATTTATCGATAAGAGAAAAGGAAAAGAGAAAAAAAATGTTTTTGAATTTTGGAGCTAGTTACTATAACTAGTCCAAGGAGGCTCGATATACCCCCTAACAGAATATAGCCCCTGTCAGGCTGAAATTTGAGGGAGGAAAGAAATTGACAACGGCATCCCACAACAGTACTGTTGGAAAATCCTCAGAGCGATACGCGAACCATGTTGGCACAGACGCAGTAGTTAACCCCCCAAGTAGATTTAACTAATGACAGCAGACCTCAGCCACCTCTGCCTCCCAGGCTGATTAACCCCCTGACGCTGAACCCTGAAACACATCCCAGACCACTCTGAGTTCCTCCAACACCCACTATTGAGAAATCCAACAAAAAAATTCAAAGGGAAAGGTATACAATAAAATATAGACAAAATGAAGGTATGTCTACAAGTGAAATATCTAGATCAATCTTTCGGAATGATCATAGATAGAGATAATGAAAAAGTAGATAAAAAAAATTAGGTAGACAAGATATTAGGTAAGGTATTGAATGTAGATAAGCAAAACGAATTCTTTTTGTAATGTAAGTTGATATCTCGAGCATGTAGATAAAAATGTTTAAAACAATTAAAATACTAAAAATTTTCAACAAAGAGGTAATGAAAATTTTAAGATAATTGAGAAAATTGAAATTTCAAACCTTTAAGATAATAAAATTTCAAGATAGTTAAGATAATAAAAAAATATTGATAACTAAGATAATGAATTAAGATAATAACTTTCGATATCCCATGATATATCAGCAAATATTTAAACTAATTGCAAAGTCAAATTGCCAATGGTCTTCCAAAAAAAAAAATTTTATATACCCTTTCGGTATATAAATACAGACAAGACATTATTTGTCTGCAAAGATAAGATAAAGATAAGTACTATAAAATATATTATAGTACAGTAGACAAGTTTCATCCCTTGTCCACTTAGATACGATAAGATACGATAATTAAGGTGAATTAAGGTAAGCTACGATAATTAAGATAAGATAATGAAGATTAAATATCACCCTTAAGAATACTTAGGGTATATCCGACAATTTCTTCAAATCAAGAAGACCCAATATTTAATAACCTTCATGTTTGTGCACCAACAGGTTTATTAAACTTAATTTAATTTGACTATGCATTTTAAATTTACAAAATTATAATATTTATTGAATATTTGAAAATTTTCTAAAAATTTCCAACGGATTTTCTATTATAATTCTCAGATTAGAATTCCATCCGGCCAGGAAGATAATTATTACTTTACTTTTTATCCTAGAACACGAATTCTATTTTACTAATCAGTAGGGAAAGAAAGTTAAGTCATTATCAAATTTATAGTCAGAGAAAAGGAAAATCTCTACGATAAGAGAGATAAAAAAAAATATTCGAGGCACCAACACACATCACAAAAAAAAATTAACAAATAGGAAAGATATAAGTATAAATGGTTACGTTGTGGTTGAATCGGATTCATCGATATCAGAACACTCATCATCAGACAAGATACCAGCTTTAAGGTCTTTTATATGCCATCGACCAATGCTTTTTCCCGTTTCATCCTTTAATTCATACACTAAGGGAGAAATAACGCGATATACGGTACATTGTGTATATTTTGGTAAAAATTTAGCGGAAATATATTTGGCTTTGTCCGATTTTGGGTAGTTCTTCTTCCAAACCCGATCACCTACGTAGAACCTATGATCTCGTTTGCGCAAATTATAACGTTGACTACTCTGCCGATATGCTGTTTGCAATTTTTTTCTCACCACTTCGAAAATTTTAGGCATTTCTTGTGTATCCTGAATTCGGTGGATTTTATCGGAAATGGTAACCTGATTATTTGCATTTTCTGCAATTATACCATAAAAATTTCCCGAGACAGGAACATTTCGAGCAAAGGTAAGGAAGGAAGGGGTGAAATCGGTAACTTCATGCTTCGACAGCCGAATTGCTTGAGCAATTTTATAGATCTCTTCATCCCACATTCTATGATCTTCATAACTATAAGATCGTATAGCTGTGACAATGGATTTGTTTACGCGTTCAGTGTGATTAATTTGCGGATGAAAGTTAGCATTATACCAAATCTTTTGTACTGAATATTTGTCCATGAGGTCTTTGAACAAATGACTCGTGAACTGTTTACCATTATCGCAAGATACAATTTGAGGGATTCCAAAAATAAGAAAGACATGATTTTCTAAGAAATCAACTATAGAACGAGCGGTAGCCTGTCGTAAGGGATGAACTAATACAAATTTCGTGAACCAGTCAACTACAACAAGTGCAAATTGATTACCTTTACGAGATCGGGGATATGGCCCTAAAAGATCACACGATATCAATTGAAAAGGGAAGTTAATGTTACGATATTTTCCCATTAATCCTGCTTGTGGCAAGTTAGATGGTTTACAAGATGCACATATTTTACAACGAGTAACATATTTATAAACTGATTTCCTGAGATTAGGCCAATAATAAATTTCAGAAATTCTCTCTAATGTTTTAAAAACACCGAAGTGAGAAGAAGTTGGACTATCATGAAAATGATGTAAAATTTCACTTCGATTTTTAGTAGGAACGACAATTTTCCAATCGGAAACATTGCTAATTGGTCCAAATTTATTGAAGACATGTTTATATAATATGTTATTTTCAACTCTAAAACTTGGGTATTTTTCTGGAAAATCTTGAACATGAGAAATCATGTCATTATACCATTTATCGGGATGTAATGTAGATAAGTCTAAGATACTAACTTCAGGAATACGAGATAATGCATCTGCTACCACAGTTCCGGTAGATCTACGGTGAACGATAGAGAAATTGTATTGCGACAATTGCAATATCCATCTAGCTAAACGAGGAGAAGGTTTTTTCATATTATTCAACCACACAAGAGAAGAATGATCAGTAATTACGGTAAAATGACGACCTACAAGATAATATCTGAAATGATCAATCCCTAACAAAACTGCTAACAGTTCCTTTTCAGTAGTACTAAACTTCTTTTGACTCTTTGTGAGTTTCTTACTCATATAAGCTATGGGATGTTCGAGTCCATCTTCCAATTGAAAAAGAACACTTCCTACCCCAACATCACTAGCATCTGTCATAAGGAAGAAAGGTTTGGTGAAATCGGGACTACTCAAGATAGGAGCGGTAGTTAAGACAGTTTTCACCTTTTCGAAAGCCTGATTTGCCTGGGATGTCCAAGTAATAGATTGATGTTTCTTTCGCTCACTAAGAAGATCAGAAATTGGAGCAGATAAGGAAGAAAAATCTTTAAGAAACCGACGATAATACGAAACCATTCCCAAGAATCTACGCACCTGAGTGGCAGTTTTCGGAACAGGGTACTCACAAATAGCAGAAACCTTTTCAGGATCGGTACGAAGACCATTTTCATCCACCACATAACCTAAATATCTAAGGGAAGAACGACAAAACTGACATTTATCTAAATTTACCGTCAAGCCGGCATCTCGTAGTTTCTCGAAAACACTCTGAAGAATTTCCATGTGTTTGTCAAAATCAGGAGTACAAATGATGATGTCATCCAGGTAATAAAAACAATATGGTTCCAAGGAAGGACCAATGACCAAATCGATTAAACGACACATGCTAGCAGGAGCAGAGACTAACCCAAAAGGAGTAGTGACATACTCGAATAAACCTTTACCTTTTACTGCAAAAGCTGTTTTCTCCCGAGATGATTTCTCCAACGGAATTTGATAAAATGCTTGCTTTAGGTCTATACTAGATATATAACGAGTATCTCGAAGTTGACTCAGTATAACTTCGATTGAAGGTAAGGGATAAGCATCTTTATTTAAAGTTACACTATTTAGTTTACGTCCATCAAAACACATTCTATATTTACCATCTCCCTTTTGAACCAACCAGATAGGACTACAATATGAAGATTTACTTTCTTGAATTACACCTAATTCTAGCAAAGTATCTACTTCCTTTTCTAGGTAAGCTTGCATAGCTTGAGGTAAGGGATATTGGGTTTGTTTGAAAGGAGGAGAATTTCCGGTATCAATAAAATGCTCTATCAAATGAGTTTTACCTATTTTATCTGACGGACTAATAGTCTTAAAGAGATCAATAGTTTGATTTAACCTACTTGTTTGATTAGGAGTTAAATGAGATATATCCCGAATTGTATTTACTACAGCTAACGAGAGTGAATTTACAGTTAAAGATAATTTAGAGAAATTGATTTTTACATTAAAAATTTTGAGAAAATCCATACCAAGAATAATATCATGTTTGACTGAAGGTATTAAATAGAATTTCATAAACCTAGATATCTTGTCTGTGACGACATATGTTTCGATATAACCAAGAACGTCCTGCAATTTACCATCTGCCGTAGATATTTTTAAGTTATCATCGTTTAAGATAGGTACCGATAAGTTATGAATAAAATCCAATGCACGAGAACCAATCAATGAGATATTTGAACCAGTATCAACAAGACAAGAAATTGTTTTATCGAAAATTATGATATCGACATAAGGTCGATTGTCATCTTTAACATTATAAAGCAGTGATCCTACATTTGCTAAAGACTTAGATTTTGAGAGTGAGACAATTGAATTTGATCTTAAATTCGTTTTATAGAAATTTTTAACAAATAAAAGCCATGAATTCCAGTCGGAGCGACTTACAGTAGGAACCTTTTTCAAGATAGAAGGAGAGATTTTTTTTCCAGAACTGGAATTCATAGGATTTATCTGAGGTAACCTCAATTTTTGTCTTTTGCTGGTTTTTCCTGCGATTTTGCCTTTGTTTTGACGTTGGATTTTCCTGATGTTCCCGGTTTTTGAGCAAGTGTGGTAGAGTGGGAAGTTCGACCATCGCTTTGTTCGTTTTTTGAACACTTTGGACATTTAGTTTTAACAGTATCAGGATGTCCACAACCAAAACAAAACAACTTCCTAGGAATTTGACAGTTATAATACATATGACCTGCTTGTTTGCAATTCCAGCAAGTCCAAGTGGAAGATACAACCGATATATTTTTCCGAGTTTGTTTGAAACAAGAGTTATCCTTAAAAGAGGTACTAGGTATGCTCAAATCTGGTTCAAGTAAATATTGACTGCTTCTATGATTAGATGTAGACTGTTGGTCCCAAGTTAATGTTTCCTCTAGTCGTTTACATTTGTCAGTCAAAATATCAA
The DNA here is from genome assembly GCA_910591695.1 of Galerucella pusilla. Classification (NCBI taxonomy): domain Eukaryota; kingdom Metazoa; phylum Arthropoda; class Insecta; order Coleoptera; family Chrysomelidae; genus Galerucella; species Galerucella pusilla. The sequence continues at coordinate 51,907 of CAJUYI010000738.1, forward strand.
CAGTATTAATATCAATTAAAGCTAAAGGTTGTGCATAATTAGGTAAGAGATTTTTACGAATAATACGGATCATGGCACTTTCGATTGGCTTGTCGTCAAGACGATTGAACAAACCACACATGGCGTTAATATAGAGGGTAACTCTTTCATGTTGACCTTGTTTTCTAGCCTTGATTTCCTCTAGTAAATCATCTTGATAGTTATAAGGTAAGAAATCTGATTTCAATTTGGTCACTAATTGTTCCCAATTTTGAACTTTGCATCTGTTAATTAGATACCAGTTAAAAGCTTGATCACTAAACAAATCAGCTGAGCTAGAAAACAATTCAGCATCTGTGATACCTCTTGAAATTTTAAGACAATTTACGCGTTCGAGGAAGCCAAGTACTGATTCTTTGGAATCAATTCCTGAAAATCTTATTCCCCATTTGTGTACAGGTACAGGTTTAGAAAAAGAAAAACTTTGATTTGAATTTACCGGAGTAGATTGTCTATCTGCATCAATAACATTGAGCTTGCCATCTAATTCACCTTCTAAAAACAATATTTCTGATGTAAGATGTTTTTTTACTTTTTCATGCTCGTCTTCCTCGCAATTCAAACGAGAAATGCGTTGCGTAAGGTGAGTTAGCCGACAAGTCAATCTTTTATACTCTACGTCAGAAGAAGTTCCAACGAAATCTTGAACCTTCTTCTTCAAGTCGGCAAAAGAAAGCTTAATTCCTGTAATTTCCGTAGGAAATGGAAGATCGACATATACGATCGAACTCCGCATGGATACCTCTTGAGTTAAAACACCCCGTAACAATTTCCTCTTCTCTGTAACCAGTGAAGGTATTTCTAAGCCACGATAAGAAATTTCATGATCTAATTCATGAGTTAAAAGATAATCAACATTTAGCTTAAACATTTTTGCCATTTTAGTATACGGTATCTGACGAAATTAAATTATAAGATACGAAAATTTAAAAAAAAAATTGAGTACTGTTGATATTGACGTTTGAATAGATATTTATATATACGATACGTGAAGATATAAGATAAGAAAAAATATTATATAGATATAGATATTGTCAATACGATAATAAAATGAAATATTGCAACTCAACTGTGAACGATATGATACGATAAGTGAACTATAGAAAGATAAATACTGTAATCAGTGAAAGATATTTACGATAATAAAAAGATAACTACTACTATCCAAACTTCCAAGTTTCAAGATCTATTGATGAGAGAGATGATGTGTAAAACAGGCCACACACGTTCGGGTGCCAATTTTGTCTTGCCTTATTATTTTAAAAAAGTTTAGGTGAAACTCTCACCAAATAAATTTCAAGTTGTTAATTTAACATTTTGTCACAGAAAAGCAAAATCTCTGCTTGATTCTGTTTAAATATAAAACATAAAATCATGTGAATGATAATGCACATACGTCGCATATCTGTATCATACACCTTTGTTTGGAATGGGAATGTAATTTAAATTCCTTAAGTGGATTCTTCATTCATTTGTGTTAAAAATAATTTATGGTAAACCGAAGTGACTATTTTTACTGTAGACGGTATCGATTTGACCCGCAAATAAACTTAAAAATTTGTCTTTCATCGACTATAGATAAAGTTAAACTCGATACATTTCTCGGCGCTGGGCATGAGAAAGGACTGGCTACTCGCCATCCATAAGATAATTTAATAAATATTTAAATATAAGGAGAGTGAATAAAATTAACGTTACAACAACTCAATTCAAAAGTTGACATGTCTCGGCATTTTTTATAATTTTCTAAAATAATAACATAAAGAATTTTATTCCATAAGTGGTTTCCACACTGTATATGGTTGTGAATAATAGTATTTTGTGCAACAAGTAGGGAGAGTTCAACTTTTCTCACAAGTGCGTAAGTTTGTGCCACAAACACATTAATGAGAAAAATCCTTTCCCCATATGTTGTACACTATACTTTTTCTACAACTGCAAAAATTTTAAAAATACAATACTTTTTTCTTGAAATCTAAATCAACAGATCTAAAGTTACTTTTGCTGCTTTTTCCAATATCTCTGGCGGAGTATTATTAAAATCGTCACTACTGTCAGTATCTATATCATTTATTATAAATAAGTATATGTCTTGTTAAACTAATATTTAACGGAAATTGGGATATAACGGACAAAAAATTAAAATTTTCACTAACAGCCAGGCTCTGCTTAAAGCTATAAGCAATCCAACAACTAGGTCTAAACTGGTAAAAAAACTATAAAGAATCCCTTAGCATGGTGACAAGAGACAACAAAGTGTCTCTAATATGGGTGCCGGCACATGAGGGGATTGCAGGGAATGAAATGGCAGACTTTAGCTAGCTGGTCTGCCATTTCATTCCCTGCTCTAAAGGAGCCTCCACAGGTCCGGAGCCGTTTTGTGGAATCACAAAGCATTACATGAGAGGGGAAACCGGGAACTGGCTAGTTAAGGAACACCAACTCAAATGGAGGCTGACACAAGAACACCTCCATACTGAGTTTACTGAAAAATGTAGACAAGGAACACTCGTCCAGGCTGTTGGAACTGGGTAAGAGAAATTTGAAGACAGTTACCGACCCGGTGGCGTATTGGCATTGTTTACTATGCTGCAGCACATACATGGTGTTGCAACGCGGTAAAGAATGACTGAAAAAATGCTCTCTCTACCCAGACATATCTTACCGCGACTCAGCACAGGCAGGTGTTCAGACGTAGTAACTATTGTATTATTGATACGCTGCCATTCTTGAGACATTGTTTACCGCGTTCCAGCTCAACATAGATGAAAAATGTTTTTGAATATTAGTTTTAGTGAAAAATGTCATTATTGATAAAGTTTTGCTTGTTCTGAAACCCCATAAATTGGAATAAAATTCAGGAATTTCAAAACCAGTTTCATTTTATGGCCAGTTTTATAAAAACTGTATGAATTTTTGCACTAAGTTCGGAAATAATGTATTAATCTAGTGAGCGACGTTTACGATGTACCAAGTAACTGTCAACTATTTGTAATTATTTCTCTTATTGTTTTTCAAGTTTGATTTCGAACAAGAAATGTTGATTGCACTGCTTTAGTTATGAATGCATTGTAATGCACACTAGGTTATTCAAGAAGGGGAAGGGAATATAATCATTGGATTAGCCGTTACCCATCTTAAATCACTTGATATGCGTGTTACAAAGTGCATATTTTTCAAAAATGGGAAGGGTGAATGCATCCAATAGTTTGTAACGCGCATATCAAGTTAATCAAGAGGGGGAAGGGTAATTCCAATGATTATATTCCCTTCCCCTCCTTGAATAACCTAGTGTGCATTACAATGCATTCATCACCAAAGCAACATTTCTTGTGGATTTTGCATTTAATGTAGTTTTTTGTATTTTAGTGTGGTTTTATAAATTATTTTTGGCGATAGTATATTATTGTTATTTTTATGAACGCGAACTGCAAAATCGCGAAAGAAAGCAAATTTCAACGTGGTTGAGACTGCAACGCGATAAACAATGTCTCGAGAATGGCAGCGTATCAATAATACAGTAGAAAAAATTGACCTTTACCCTGACGTCACTAACAATGAACAGTAGTAAACACAAACTTTATATACCTCATCCTTTTCTACTGACAGTAAAAACACATCATACAATATACGTACACTTGTCTTTCAAGCAATGACATACGTTCTTATGTAACTCTAATTATTACTTCCAAATGTTGAAAAGAGATAGCACCAAAAACGATTAATCGGTTGTATTCATAAGAATTTATTTTGACCTCTTATGACAACTGTCATTATTTTGATACATCGAGTTTTGTTCAAATCGTTCCATCATTTGCATTCAGATAAATTCTATAAAATCGGTTTTTTTCAAGACCTCTAATTTATTATTTTTATTCCACGATAAGTACAGAATTTTCTGTTTCGCATTTAATGAATATTTCCAATATTCTCCAAATAAACTGGTGGCCTATATAGAAGACACGAAGCTTCTGGAATGGAAGTAGGTAGATAACATGGGTAGTGGTACAAGATTCAGTTCGAGTGCCTGGGCTGTTTAGCCCAACCCAAGCGTACGAATGAATGGGATTTTTATCAAAGCAGCATTGAAACATCTGACAGTTTGGTGACAACTATTGACGTTTACTGACATGGGCGTAGAAAACAAAATTTAACAGTTACATGTGAAGTCTGACTTTACATTTTTACATAAACCAACAGAAAGTATCGGTGTACTTCTTTAAATTGAGTCAAGATTGAATTTTCAATACATTTTTTTATTTTCAATTGTTTTTGAGTACCTATAATTTACGTCAATCGTTCTATCTGTGTCTATGTTATTATATTTTCTTATTCAATAAATTAGAAGTAGGGTCAATACTATTTAAGAACAATAGTATCTTGATTTGCAAAAGGTTATTACAATAAAGTCTACCTACATTTATTTGTATATCAATCTACGGTTAACAATAAAATAATAAAATAGTCACCTTAGCCTCCGTACTATGCAACTAAATAGCAACGCTTTAACATACATCATGCAAAATAAAAAAAAAATATCACACTATTTCTGAAAAAGCCAATGTTATGTTGTACTCGTATATCCCCGAGTATATTCCCTTTGTGGTTGTTCATTTTAACATTTGAGACTTATGAGCGGAGTTCTATACATTTATCAATGTGGTGTATTGTCTAACCTTCTATCAAAACCGGAAGAGTTACATATTATGGTTGAACTCGTATTGAATGGGAGATTCTAATAATGAGTGAATATACAGGGGGAAGGAGGGTAAGGGCCACAAATGGTGGAACAAGTCTCTGGACTCGCTACAGCAACATACCCGGCGCCTATTTAATAGGGCTAGGAAGAAAAAGTCGGATCTGGATTGGGAGCAATACCGCCAGGAACGAAATGTCTACAAGAGTGCGGTCAGGTTGGCTCGAAAAGATGCCTGGCGGGCCTTCTGTGAGGATATCGTCTCGGTACCTCAAATGTCAAGGCTGCGCCGGATCTTAACGAAATCACCGGAAAGCGCTCTAGGCTGCATGGAAGTCGCACGGGTGTTTTCACCGAAACCCCGGTCGATACCTTGCAGCATCTACTAGAGACACACTTCCCCGGTTGTGAGGGAATCGAGCGGGAGTGTCCTACATGGGTTATGTAGGTATACAGCGACCATGTAAAGAGGACTATCTTCTAGCAAAAGAAATAGTCACATACGAGCGGAGTACTTGGGCGATACGGTCATTCAGACCATACAAGTCTCCGGGGAAAGCCCAAATCTTTAGTGGTGGAGAACTATCGATAGTCCGCACTATCGATAGTAGTCGATAGTCAAGGATCGAACTATCGATAACTATCGATAGTTGTCGATAGTTTTCAAAAATTCAGTCTCATTATAATTTTGACATTAGACGAAAAAAAAAATGATTTAATAATTTTTTCTCCAATGAGGATATAATCTCAACAACACTTGCGACATTTTCAAGTTAAACAATACAAATACATCTAACTTAACCTTACTTCTGTTATCATGAATATTAAAAATCTTGAAAAAAATTAAACAAACATTATTATTTTAAGAAATAAAACATCAAATAATCGAATGTCAATTTAAAAGTGTCAATTGTCAAAGGTCAAAGGCATGGGCGCAACTATCGAAAACTATCGATAGTGACAAAGAAATATCGATAGCGTCTCGATAGTTAATACTATCGATAGTTGTCGATAGTGCTATCGATAGTTCTCCACCTCTACAAATCTTCCCGGCTTTGCTTCAACAAGGCTGGGAGGCCGTTGGCACAATTCTGGTGCATATCTTTCGGGCCTGTTTGGCACGCAGGTATATTCCTGAACAGTGGAGGCAGGTGAAAGTAGTCATCATACCCAAGCCGGGACGTACCACATATACGGTGGCTAAATCCTTTAGACCCATTAGCCTAACATCCTTTGTGTTGAAAACACTGGAGAGGGTGGCTGATCGGTACATAAAGGAAAATGTTGGGCTTAGGTATCCTTTGCACAACAACCAACATGCTTTTAGGTGTGGCAAGTCAACTGAAAGTGCCTTACACCAACTGGTAACGCAGGTGGAGAAGGCGCTGGAAAATGGCATGATCACCCTGGGAGCTTTCTTGGATATTCAAGGGGCGTTTGACAGCACCCCTGTAGGATCCATGTGTAGGGCTGCGGCAAATCATGGAATAGAGCCAATGATCATTCACTGGCTTGGGGCCATGTTGTGCAACCGTACAGTAGTCTCATGGAAAGACCATGTGGCAAAAGTAATCGTCGCTAGGGGATGTCCGCAAGGGGGAGTTCTTTCGCCCACAATGTGGAACCTAGTCATTGACGAGCTAATAACCCTTTTAAACGGTGAGGGCTTTCTAACGATTGGGTATGCCGATGATATCGTTGTCCTTGTTGTTGGAAGGCACATTACCGTTCTCAGGGACCTCATGCAAAGGGCTCTGAATATGGTACATGGGTGGTGTAACGAACACGGACTTGCAGTTAATCCTGCCAAGGCTGAGATAGTTGCTTTCACCAAAAAGAGAGGTATAAGACCTGGGGGTCTAAATCTTGATGGAGTATCACTGCCGGTGGTTGAACAGGTGAAGTATCTAGGAGTGATCCTTGATAAATCACTGACATGGAAGGCTCATCTTGATAGTCGCCTAAGCAAGGTGACAAACACGTATTGGGCCTGTAGGAGAGCCATTGGTCCGAGGTGGGGACTGACCCCCAAAACGATCATATGGTTCTATAGAGTTATTATGCTGCCTTTGCTCACATATGCGGCTCTGGTCTGGTGGCCGAGGGTAACCTTTGTCACGGCTAGATCGCAACTGGCACGCCTTCAAAGGGTGGTCAGTTTGGGTGCAACTGGCTGCACGAAGACTACACCAACGGCTGCGATGGAAGTGATCCTTGGTCTTAGGCCTCTTCACCATGTGATCGAGGCTGAGGCGGGGAGTGCTTTCCTGCGCATGAAGCGTCTGGGATACGTGCGAAGAGGGGAAGAGTGCAGACACGTCAAGAGGCTCCGGCTCCTGGAAGATATTCCAGTTCTGGCTCGAGCGTCTGACGAATGCTTGCGCAAGTACTACTTCGCAACCCCATACAGGGTTATGATCCGGGACAGAGAATCCTGGGATAAAGAGACGAATACACAGCCTCATGGGACTGTCTGGTTCACAGATGGCTCATGCTCTGGTCACAGAGCAGGGGCTGGAATTTACTCTAGGAACCCAAGGACACAAATCTGTATACCATTGGGTGATGGTGTATCTGCATATCAGGCCGAGATATACGCTATCTTGGAATGTGCGCAGATAGACCTAGACAGAGGTTATGTGTATCGACGCATAACCATATACACCGACAGTCAGGCAGCAATTAAAGCCCTGACGAATGTCGAGAACGACTTGCTGATCTTGCAAGTCAGAACGCAGTGCGGCTAGAATGGATTCCGGCCCACTCTGGTTTTGAAGGCAACGAAATGGCAGATGCACTGACCCGACCCTCGGCCTAATAAAACAAACAATACGCAAGGAGACGAGGAAGTGGATGAGGAACCAGCACCTCGCTCATTGGAATGCTCTGCAGGGTCCTAGACAATCCAAACTCCTACTGAAGGGATGGACTGATGGACACGCTGGGGCAGCTATTGAACTACCAAGGAGTAGGTTGAGGAAGATAGCAGGACTCCTAACAGGGCACTGCTGTATGAGGAAGCACCTCTACAACCTAGGAGTAGAGGAAAGTTCCCTATGTAGGGGTTGCGGCATGACTGATGAAACGTCAGTTCATGTTCTCTTAGAGTGTCCACACTGGGCTGTATTACGCAGACGAATCTTCGGAGTCACTGTCATGGCTCCTGGAGACACAAGCAGGCATCCACTGAAAAAGGTGGTGGCCTTTATTGAAGGGCTCGGCTTCATGGATGACTAGGTAGCAGGAATGGCACAATGGGCCCGCCAGTGGCCTCAGTGCTCGCCTGCACATTCTGTAGTAGTAGTAGTAGTAGTAGAATATACAGGGTGATGAATTTAAAAAACCAAAGTTACTAATAATATAAAAAAACAGCAAATCTAACAACATTGCAAATATCAAATCTGGAATCTACGAATCCCAAAATAGATGTACATACCCCAAATTTTGTCCAATTAGGACTAGCAATTTACGAGATAATTGGCCGTATCCATACTTTTGGGCCTCTTTGTATATTGTATGGTATAGTAATTTCAAACAAGTTTAGTTGCAGGTAATATCGGCATGAATTGAATATTACAGCTGACTAATTGCTGTACAAACATTCGCACTTTAAACTTTTACTAAGTTTTACTCAGAGTGTACCGATAGACTCTCACCATGTTTAACGCTTGGATTTTAATCAAAGTCTGTCCTCCAAATTTCCAATCTTTACAATCCTTCGAGGGTAAATGTGAGCGCATTGACTCTTAAATAATAGTATATTATACACCAAGGTGGTGAAGACTATTATTATTGATAGAGCACCAAAATTATTTTATAATATGGCATAAGGTGCGACACTTAAATTCCACCACCGTGGTGCATAATATACAATTTTTTCTACTATTAGCCAAATTAAAGACAAAAATAAAAAAGTTTCTCATTAAAATAAAGTAAATTCGATTTTTCACTAATAAAACAGAAATCAAATAGTCTAATGCATATTGATATTTCCACTAGTAAAACTTATATTCAAATTATTGTGTTTGCGAACTATTACCCTGATATGCGCAATTCGTATAAAATGTACACATGTTTATAGAAATTAAGGCACCGGTAATTCTCTAATTCCAGTGGTAATGATGTTAAAGTTAAAAACATTCCTCGAGAAGTTAAGAACGCCTTTAATTCTGCGTCGTGGCAAGAAATAGTATCAGTTTTGAGAAGAGAGAAAGTCAGTTGGAGTCTTATAAAAATCATTCAGTCGTACTTAAAAGACAGGTTTATACAAAAAGAAAATGGGAAGCATAGAATCACATGCGGAGTACCCCAAGGTTCAGTTCTGGGGCCATTGTTGTGGAATGTTCTCTACGATGATGTACTTAGACTTAATCTAGGTGAGGAAATAGAACTGTTAGCATATGCAGACGATCTTGTTATAATCGCTAGATTAAAAAGGAAAGATTTATTGGAAGAGATAACACAGTTTGCAGTTAAGGCTGTAGTAAATAAACTTAAGAAGAAAGGCTTAGAAGTTGCAGCGGCAAAAACAGAATGCATTGCTCTAGCAGGAGAATACAAAATTTCAAATATGCAGTTTCAAGTGGAAGACCAGTTGATCAGACTCAAAAATGAAATAAAATACCTAGGTGTAAACTTAGAGAAGGGAGGGAAGTTTAAAATACATGTACAAGAGATCACTGATAAGGCAAACAAAATTTTAAATGATCTAACGAAAATAACAGCAAACGTGAGCGGACCCAGATCCAGTAAAAGGAGAGTCCTAATGTCGGCAGTCTCATCAATAATGATGTATGGTGCTCCAATATGGCATGAAGTACTGAAGCAAAAAAAATATGAACTCATGCTCGAGAGAGTTAACAGAAGAATGGCAATGAGAATCACTTCCGCCTATAGAACAGCGTCCACTAGCTCAGTATTAGCGATTTCTGGTATCTTACCTATTAAACTTAAAGTGGAAGAGAGAGTACTTGTACATGAGAGGGGCATATTATATGGAAAAGAGGCTAGAGACACGGTGATGGAAAAATGGCAGAGATCCTGGGAAGATTATAACGGAAGAACCAAGATTTATATAAAAAATGTAAGACAATGGCAAGAGAGGAAATGGGGCGAGGTCAACTACTACGTTACACAGGCTCTTACAGGACATGGGATATTCGGTGACTACCTTTATAAAATAGGCAAAGCACAAAGCAGCATTTGCTGGTATTGTGAAAATACAGACACCATGCAACATACAATCTTCGAATGTAGAAAGTGGGCGGAAATCAGAGCACAGGCCAAAAAAGAAATAGGTGTCGATATCACGGAAGAGAATGTGGCAGACTTATTATTATATAGTCAGGCATCCTGGAATGTAGTGATGGGAATGATTGAAAAAATAATCCAGACAAAAATTTCTGACGAGAGACTAAGACAACAACGATAGATACACTCCCATTTTGTTCAGAAGTAATGCTACTGGCGGTTCCGGAACAAAAACGGTGGAGAGTGGAGGTGAGGTTTGGTGGGTAGGCGGGCTTAGTCCGAGTGCCACACTCCCTGACGAGATAGAAACGGATTCGCAGGGGTAGAACATGAGTTTCCTCACCCGTCAAAAAAAAAAAAAAAAAAAAGATAGATAGATAGATAGATAGATAGATAGATAGATAGATAGATAGA
>CAJUYI010000738.1:90808-102007 GCA_910591695.1 Galerucella pusilla
ATAATAGAAAACTTTTAATAAAATTCGTGTTTTTATTTGCATGTATATTAGTATATCAAAAAATGTTACCAACAAAAATAGTAGATGTGTTGAAGGTCCATATTTTGAAATTATATCGAACTATACAGAGTGCTGCATAACTCCGTAACAAACCAAACATATGATTTTTTAAATGGGAACCCCTGTATATTATACCGAATTTGGATTGGTTACATTTTTTGAAGCTTTTGATATAAGGCTTTGCCACGTTATACAGAGTCCTTCAAAAGATATGGACACGTTTATGTGAAAATCGTAGGTGAATCAACGCTCTGTAGCTTGTTGTACGTTAAAGAAAGAAAATATATTTTGCCAAACTGAGTTTCGTTATATGATGCAATATCTCCATATTCTATTAACTTTTCATTATTTGCTTTTTTGTATACAGGGTGGACGGAAGCTCGAACCCTGTCATTTTCTTTGTTCTTTCAAATGGAACACCCTGTATTTTATAGCAGAAATAGAATCTTCGATTATGTAACTTTAATTTTTGTCAAGCATTCCCTATACCCAAAGTTTATAAAAACACAGTTAATTTGTAATATTTATTGTAAAATATAATTACTGACCTTTTATGTGAAAGCATTGAACGTTGTATGTAACAAAAAATCCTAATTAACAATAAATTTTAATAAATAATTTATTCTAAACAAAACTAGCCACCAAAAGTATAATTCTAACCGTAATGTTAAACTAAAGGTTCAATATGTTCACCGTTAACATCATTGCAATGCTACAGAACAGTTCAAATGATTGACTAACATTTCTCAGCATATCAACGTTAGCAGCACTAATTCTTTCTTTCATGTCATCTCTAATAACCGGGGCATTTTATATACCTATTTCTTACAAGACCCGAAAAAAATTAATATACTTTTGTTAAATCGGGAGACCGAGCTGGCCAATTAGTTGGGCCCCCTCTTACAGCATTGCATTGATGTTAACAGTGAGCACTTTGAACCTTCACTTTAATATTACGGTCAGGATCATACTTTTGGTAGCTAGTTTTGTTTAGAATGAATTGTTTATTAAAATATATTATCAATTAGAATTTTTTGTTTCCGTCCACCCTGTATACAAAAAAGCAAATAATGAAAAGTTAATAGAATATGGAGACACACTTGCTCTATCTCGAAAAATCGCGCGTGTTTGAAAGACCTTAATATCCACTTATACTTTAACATACTATTTCAGCTACATTACTGCTTCATAGAATCCCATACAGTTAGTGTGGGCTTCTACACTAACTGTATGGGATTTAAGTCCGGAGGAGAGGGAGGCAATTGTAAAGCCGAATGTCTTTTATCCGCAAGTTTGTTGGTTAACCTTATAAGTTGGTTTAAGTCGGCTTTGACTGTAAATCCAATATTTCGGGTCGTTAACCACTCCTGCTGTTTGACAAAATCCATAAAGCGTAACATGAAATAATCTAATGATTAGGAATATTTAAATTTTATGGTATTATAAAAGTACAGCGGGTTACCCCTCTTAATCAGACACCCGGTACACACAAATTAAACTTTTCACCTTTGTCTTGTATAATCCTTACTTACATTCTCGCCCGTAAAAAAATTTAGTCTGGAAAGTTGCTGATTTAACTAACCAAGTTTTAATTCAAGGGATCCCAAGAGATAAATAATCGCATGCCTCTTGAGTATCAGCAGTTTATATATTTCATTTAACAAAAAAAGTACACAATAAATAAGACGTCTTTTAATGACAAACATGAAGGAAAATAAATGTTAGTCAACAACAATGCAAAAGATATACTTTAACCTCGACTTTAACTAAACTTCTTTCCAGCTAAACCGAACGTTGTTCTTCATGGCTGGGAAGTTCAAAGCTGTATAGAAGAATAATTACTTAATATTCTGTCACTTTTAAGTTATTGAAACATGTTTTACTCTATAAAAATAAAACTTACCGGGTGAACCTCACATTACAGTCTTTCACTATAGATTTTCTTGACATTGTCTTTTAAAATAAAAGTTCTACTCCAAAACAATAAAAACCAACTACAAAAACTCAACACACCCACAAATATATAGCAAAATAGTTTGTAAAAACAAAAACTGGACTAACTCAAGATGGGCTATCTGTGGATAAAAATATAAGTCGTAAAGCCGGCTTGTCTGGCAATTACTGATGTTATCAGCTCCACACCGTCAGCAGCCATGGAAATCTTTCTGGACCTACCTCCTCTCCATATATTTTTGGAAAGGGAGGCTAGATGGACAACATGCAGAATTGCGCATATTTCTAAATGCACAAATCAGGCTTATACAGAACGAATCAAAATGCTAGTGGACACTGAAAGTCACAGTATTCTGGGAATTACATCTGACATAATGCCTCCAACAGTAAACTACGACCTGCCTTATACCGTCCTAATTCCAAATAGAGATGAATGGGTCCTCCGTAAGGATGAACTATCAAGAGCAGACAGCTGTTGGTACACAGACGGTTCAAAAACACCCTCAGGATCTGGTGCAGGTGTATACGGGCACAGACCTATTACTAGGACAGAAATTTCAACCTCTCTAGGATCCTATGGAACCGTATTTCAGGCGGAAATTTACGCCACTGTTTCATTTATGGAGAGATTGGAGCAAGCCAAACTCATACATAGAACAATAAAAAATTTCTCGGACAGCCAAGCGGCTTTGAAAGCACTTAGCTCTCACCGTGTAACGTCGAAATTGGTTTTGGACTGCCAAAAAAGACTCTCCTCAATAGGAGAACTCAATAAAGTAAGGCTGGTCTGGATCCCTGGCCATTCTGGTATGGATGGAAACGAGAAAGCAGACTCTCTTGCAAGGGAGGGTGCCGACCTACTATTGACATCGCAATAAGTTTTGCCAAACAAATACTAAATATCTGGACAGCAAGAGCAAGAGCTTTAGACTTCTGGCATAATTTACCTGGATTGGTTGATTCAAAGGCTTTTATACATCCTTCGAAGAATGTCTCCAAACAAATGTTAGACTATAGCAGGCCACTGTCATCTGAATCATCATATGTTAAAACTCGGACTGTCGGAAGATCCGACTTGCCGTCTTTGTCTGGAAGATGATGATACACCAAAGCATATAATTTGTGCCTGCCCCGCCGCTGCAGCTCGAATCAGGTATCTGATATTTGGCAGGGTCTCTCTGTCGCCCTCGGACCTGAAATATCATTCACCAAATAAAATACGTATGTGCCACAAAAGACTACTAACGGCGTTACAGTTCTCATTGAATTAACAATTTTATGAATTTTAGAAGTGACGGGACTCTTTAAGTGGCAGCACCCTCGCGCGTTTAGAGTGTCCATACCCTGGTTTATATAAATCATGTCGCTGAAGACCTGCAACAACTAATGACAAATCTTTGGATATTTGTGTTGTTTTGAAAGAAAGTTCATATTTGAGTGGTAATCAAACGGGGTACTTTAAAAAACGGTTACGTCAGATGCTCAAAATGTTGTTTGTTTACATCAATACTACATGTCATGAAATTCTTAGAACTTTTTGCAACATTCCTCTTATCTTTACGGTAAAATTAAAGATTGCTAAATATCTTGTAATTATCACATTTAAAATCAGTAACTGTCGGTTGAGTGTTAACAATATAGCTATTGTCATTGATGATATTAAATGAAAAAAAAGTTTAATATTTATATAATTTGTAGATTCCACAATAGTACATAGCAAGGAATTATTATTTTAATTTGGCGGCGATTTAAAAGTTAAAATAATAAAATTGTTATTGAATCTATTAGCATTTTTAAATAGACCTACTTTGTATACAAATACGTAGATTGTAAATTTATGAACCTGAGCATATTCATTACTATTGACGTCAAACTACAGGGTAAACGGAGTGATATTTATTTTCAAGGCTCGTTGTGAACTTTCAGCTGTTTTTTTGCCTTTTATTTTTGTAATGGTAACCGGTAATGTGTCTTGAATTATTAAAACATATGAACAACAACGATTCGTGAATACGCGGAACACTAAACTTACTCCACTGTAAATAAAAAATGCTCTAACTAAACAAAAATAGAATTTTAAAAGTTAAATTTATTTTGCTGAAATAACGTTCAATATTGGTAATTAAATCGAATATATGCCTTTGTTCAACAGGTTCACTGCTAAGCTGGATTCAATGTAATCATTGATTAAAAAAATTTTTAATCAATGATGTAAAAATGTAATTGCCAATATGTGTTGTGTGCACTGCATTTTTTGTCGTTATGGGCAAGGTGCATATATTGCATTTCGGATCCTATCAGAATGAATTTTTGTAAATGGCTTCGTTGTGACGGGTCTTACAACCAGCGTCGATCCTAGGGTGTCGGCCGCCCGCGTGCAAAAACCTAAGGAGCCGCTCCCCTCTTGAATATTTCATATTTTTACCAACACTTAACCTTCGGATGCCGGAAGGGGGTACAAATGTACCCCACATACCATTTTTTGGGCGTATTTTTTGCATTTTGCTTAGAATCGAAAAATGCTGCTGGGTAATCCTCAGATGGACCCTCATTTATCAGTATATATATATCAAAAATTTGTTCAAAATGTAGTTTATTGGATCCAGAATTTTCTAATTAACTTCGTCATGTAAAATATCATTTTTTGTATTTCTTGATTATATTTGTATCGAATATGCTATTAAAATTTTATTCAAAAACAAATATTGCTGTTTTATTATTTAGATATAAGTAATAATGAAAATATATAATAATTTGAGAGTTGTAAAGCAAAAAAAATGTGGGGTACACAATGTACCCCCTCCGGCATCTTCGCAGATGCGCGACCCTCCGGCATCCGAAGGTTTCTTGACATCAACTCATTTACTAATAATATGCTGTAAGAAAAAAACGTGAAACATCAATAAGTTTATTTTTTAGCTAGCCATGTTATAATAGTGAAAAAAGACCAAGATACTATAAAAACCAAATTATAACCTTTTAAATAAAAATAGACATTTTATAATTAGAAATACAGAACAGTATGCCAATATCCCTGATAAGCAAAAAAACCTCTAGCTATTGGCGCCTCGGCCACGAATTTTGCTTTTAAATTAGGAATACGTGTATGTGTTAGGCACAAAACTATGCTGTCGGAAAAATGCGAGGAAAAATTGGACTTGGATATTTTGATTTTTCAATAACTATTAACAATATATATCGCAGAATAATAATTATTTTAACGCTCTATAAACATTTTTTTAAAACAGTGACCGTTCAACTAAGAAGCAACAACTACTTCCCGGGCTAAAGACCCTGATGGCTTCTTGCCATAAGGTTCTGACCTTATGATTGAGATCGGATGCAATTTGGATATTATCTGCATAATAGTTTAAAGTTGTGGGTCTTTCAGCTAGTTGATCTGCAAGATCATTTCCCATTTTACCAATATGATATGGTGGATGATATTTTGGGATATGGAGTGATGGTAGGTAACATGAATTTTCGGTACAAAAGGTTGGTCTCAATAGATATCTTTAATGTAGTCTATAGTAAAAAATAACATGGGTTTACATGTTTTGAGATATGGGCGCCCCATAATTTATTTGATTTTTTTTATCCAAAACCGTTTGTCTAACGAAAAAAATTAAAGAGGTTTTTTTGTTAGCAACTAATAAGTAATTACAAAAATAATTTTTTTTTTGATTCAACGGTTCAAAAAAAGGTAGATTATTAATTTTTTTCATCAAAATTTAGAAAAATGTAGGTATCTTCTTTTAAAATATGTAAAAATGATGAAATTACATTTGTTTTTTTTTTAAACTGTAAAAATTTGCTACCATTTCAGTTAACGCCATCTAGCGGCGAAGACGAAAGTCAAAAGGTCAAAACCAAGTAAGCGTTTTGTAGTATAAATTATGCTCTTTCATATGAGCCCAAATTTGTTAAAATCGGTCAAGCGAAACGGGAGAAATCTTGGTTTGTTTAAAAAAACAATTGAACTTCCCCCACCGCTTTATTTTGATAGATAGAACAAAACATTTCAGTCAAAAAGTGTAGGTGAATAGTCGGTAAGTATGAGAATGATATCATCGATATACTTTCATTAGGCAAAATTCTATAAAAATTTGGCCCTCTAGCGGACGTTTGACAAACTCGAGAATAATTTCCAGCAATTTCTCTTGGCGACTTTTATCATGAATTTTTTTTTCTAAATCTATACGACCAATATCTTATGAGATATGGCCCCTGCTACCCTTAACTGATCACCCGGTACATATTCGGACATTTTTATTTGGGGCAGAAATATGTTTGAAAGCCTGTATGTACTAATACGTAATAATTTCGGTATATTATATCCAGAAAAATTTTTCAAATTAGATCGTTTGGTGCTTTTTATTCAGAGTTGTGAGAGATGTGTTGATATGAGGAATTTTTTTCGTCCATGGCATTAAGGAAAGAAAAGAGACAGTGGGGGTGTTTGAGAAATGTGAATTTTGATTGGCAATGTCTTTAAAAGTTTAGGTAATGGTTTTATTATTTGTTGAGGTATTTTGTAAGTTATCATTTGCAAACAAGCTGTATACAGGGTTATTAGGTTGGAAGATATCGAGATGACACAGTTAAGTGATAATTGTTGACTTCTTATCCATAAAGGAGGTTCATTTGCTTCGCAGTAGACTTTCTACCTGGCTAAACCTAAACGCCCCAGACACAGACGAAGAGATTGTGTACCGAGTTCAAGACATTAATATGTTATTTAAATGCAGATATATACACGACGAATCTAATTTAGATTTGATAAGAGATCAATATGTTTTTAAGAGGGAATTTTTATCCGCACCCCAATGAAAGTGAGCAAAGATTTTCATGATATTGTAGCTTAAGTCGGAAAAAATGTAAGAAAAATCAATTATTGTACCTCGAAATATAAATAAAAACACGCTACTGTGTACTGTATATTATTTTTCACTTTTTGGAACTTTAGTTTTTTACGCCAGGTTATGTTTGAGCGACTAGGGGTCGCGACGCAAAAGATCTGACCGTTACGCGTTACGTTACGCTACGTTATGTTACATTGCTTCGTTATGTGCCTTGCTTTTGCGTGCTTGTGCCTCCTTAGTCTCTATCTCGTTTACGAAGCAGCTATTCATAATAATAAATATGCTGCTGCCCGGATTCGAACCCGGGTCGCCCGCGTGCAATGCGAGCATTCTAACCACTGAACCACCGATGCTATATTGAAATTCTATTCTAAAGCTGGTATTCGCAGTGCTAGTGATCTGCTTGAATTTGTTCGGATAAATTTTTGATATTATTTCCATAATTTTTTTGCGTGATTAAGGGGTCTAGCTACTTTTCGAAATACAGGGTGTTGAAATTTTGAAAACATGAATGTTTTAATTCGGTAACTTTAAAATGGATGGATAAATTGATTTGACATTTGGTAGGTAGTTTTTAAATGTAAAAGGCCATATTTTGAAAGAAATTGTAGTTTGTGCAGCTAGTGTGGATATGATGGCCATATCGCACGAGGACGAAGATGGAGCACGACGCCGTAGGCGAAGTGCTCAATCGTTCAAGTGCGATATGGACAATCCACACGAGTCGAGCAGCATATTTTTTCTACGACCCACTTAGGAAAAAATCTAGAAAATAAAAATTTCTATAAACTGTAATATAACTTATTTAATAATTCAATTTTATGTTTCCACTAATTTTGTGGTAAACGAATGTCCAATTTGTATAATGTTACGGTTTCCTTTTTTAAATATACGATGCTGTTATAAGTAGATGTTGCCAGTCGGACTCCCTCATGGAGGTTACCGTACCATTATCTATAATAATGAATATTCTGCTAAATATTTCAAACGTCTACCTGTTGTAGTTATTAATATCAAGCAGAATGATTATTTAAAAATAAAATTAACAATAAAAAAAAATTCCTCGCTGGGAATCGAACCCGGGTCTACCGCGTGAGAGTCTGGTGTTACTACTCAACAACCAAAGAATATACAAATTGTTTATCTATAACGTCAGATGTATTACATAACTTTTGCTTAAAAGGAACTAAAGTTCCTACCGTGTGTCCCGCGACACGTTCTACCTTTTTTCTGATATTTTTCGTTATCACTATATTTTTCAGTGTTTTTTTGTATGTTATGTCTAATGAGCAGTTGCTTTGTTAGTATTGATCACGGATTTCTAGTTATTAATTGTTGTTGTCAGTGGAGTTTACAGTTTGTTAAAGTCTTATATAGTGTTAGCAATCATGGAAAGAAGGCATGAAATGATGGTCTGCTTGAAGCTGGGATGTGCCAAGTAGACGTTGCTAGACAAATTGGTACAACCCAAAGCATTATTTCACGGTTACATCGCCGATATCGTGAAGCAGGTGATGTAGCGGAAAGACATAGGGGTCGTATTCGAATCACTACCCCGAGACAAGACCGTTTTTTGCAGTTAACTGCTAGAAGAAATCGAAATGTTACTGCTCCTGAGCTTCAAATTAGACTCCAAGAGGTTCACCAAGTGGAAGTGTCGGCTGATACAGTGCGTCGTAGATTGCATGAGAGCAACCTACGTGCCAGGTGCCCTTTGAGAGTTCCTCCATTAACGCGAGGAAATCGAGGAGCTCGCTTAGTGTGGGCACAGGAACACATTTTATGGATAAACGCCAATTGGGCTAACGTGCTATTCAGTGATGAATCTAGATTTGGAGTTTATCCAGACTCGAGACGAGTACGTGTTTGGAGAGAGCCAGGCCGTATAAACCGTTTAGCATTTGCCCAGGAAGTTCATTCTTACCAAGGCGGTACAATCATGGTTTATGGAAGTATTAGCGTTGGCGGAAGAACTGATCTCATTTTACTGGACGGTTTTATGACGGGTATGTAGTACCGTGATACCATCCTACAAACTATTGTCATTCCATATGCAGCAGCTGTAGGTCCTGGCTTTTTGTTTATACACGATAGTGCTCGTCCGTGTATTTAGTCGTCTGTATCCTTCGCTCTTTGTATCAATGATTCTCTACCAGAAGGGAAACGTTAAGTTTATTATAATATAAGGGGCATCGTTTTTTGAAGATTTGCTGAAATTGATGACTGAATTTTGTTTGGGAAGTCCCAATAAATTTATATTGTTGTCCTATTTTTTATTATATTAAAAACAGAGTTTTCTGTAATATCAGTATTTATCGATTTATTATCAACATTGAAAGTGTGACTCAGCTGCGGTAGATTTTTAGACGTTAAAAAAATGTTTTTCTGTTGAAATTGATCGGACTGACACTGACAAAATATTTGATTTGGACTGTCCGGAACAAGGCAATATTCAGTTCTGTTTTAACGAGCATAACTAGACATGACAGACAGTAATTTCCTTTCGTAACAATATTTACATATATATATTTTCTCGGTTGTTTTCAAAAAGATAGTTCGTCAATATAAGGATAAAAGAACATGAAAATTTTCTATTACCAAATAGAGTGTCAATAAAACAGACGTCTTAATGCGGCCGTTCTGGCAATCGAAACCATCTTGTGGGAATTCTTAAAGCAATCTAAGCGCAAATTTTAATTTTGTTTTTCAAATGTAAAAATGTTAATAGTATGTATGAGTTACTGAATAAATAATGAGTACATATTGTTTCTCCCTCTGTTATTATTATTCCTCCTATCCGTTTCCTGTCTTGTTTGTGTTTATATATAAGTCGCTATGACGGCCACCTTAGCGTGAAGAGAATATCCCTGATACAACTCTTGCTGCTGTTTATCTTTCGTTATGACTTCATTACATGTAGTTTGATGGATGTATGAATGACTGAATCCATGAATTAATTTAGTGCTTTCACTCTTACATTTGATTCCATAGTTTGCTCCAAAATTATCGTGGCTAGAAGGGTAACCAAGGGTAATCAAGGAAAATAAACACAAAAAAAATAAATTGATAATAAAAATACTGTCGGCACAAAATTGATAATTTTACTGAAGGAGCTTTTATTAACAGATATAAGAAAACTAACATTTGGGAAGTAAGTTTTGGCGAAAAGTTGTATAAGCTGAAAAACTGAAACCGTCAGAATCCAAGCCCGAGACATCCTCAGCCACTACACTTTTACGCAACCTGCGCTAACCTTCAATGTTCTATTCGATATTAGAATCTACTGAGACACTAGGTATTACTACGACCGCGTATCACATTCGGTCATCTTTTTCCGCTTCTCGTCATCGATGTACCTAGCATTTGTTCATACGCCCACTCATTAACCTGACATTTTGTCTTTCTGCGCTAATCTCACTCTCCTGACTAGCCTGATCCTGCACGCCCATTTCAGTCCACTTCTTCGCCTTTAGTCTAGGAGGAATCGGCGCATGAGTAACGAAAACTATTCCACCTCAATTTTTTTATACGATCCTCTTCAAATTGCCATACTGATGATATAAATGCATGTTGCCATGGGGCAGCCCGGTGCCATATTGTTTTAGCCGAAATTGTTTAAACAATTGCAAGGAATTGTTATTTTTCACCGGACAAATTTTTTAAATATTCTTTATTGAAATGCCAATAAAAAAGGTCCTATGACTTTTCACGATAAAGTTGATATTTCCAAAGATATAAATTTTCTAAGGTTCGAAAAATCTCAAATTTGGCTACTTTCGACCCATGAAAAATACAGGCTGTTTTCAAATGACACCTACAACGTTTGCATGTAGATACCTCTCGTAAAATTGGACAAAATGATATGAGGATTAAGGGGTCCAGCCTCTTTACTTTTCGAATTACAGGGTGTTAAAGTTTTGAAAAATTGAATGTTTTAATTCGATAACTTTGGTACGGATGAATAAATTGATTTGACATTTGGCAGGTTCTTTTTAATTGTAAAAGGGCACATTTTGATGGAAAAATATTTTTCAATTTTTGATTCAGTGGTGTACATTCGAAAGAATATGTTACCTTTCCCCTCCCATTTTTTACGCCACTGACATTTGAAGCAACTTTTATTCAATTTTGTATTCCTCATTGTTTTCACGTGAAAAATGAAAAACCTTTACGTATCCAAAAATTTGTAGTTTTCAAGATATTTAATGATTTCATGAAGTCTGCAAGATCACTTTTTATAATTAATTTTAAAAAAAAGTAATTTTTATTCAATTTTGTATTCCTCAATTGTTTTCACGTGAAAAATGAATAACCTTTACGTATC
>CAJUYI010000738.1:102017-116352 GCA_910591695.1 Galerucella pusilla
ATTTAATGATTTCATGAAGTCTGCAAGATCACTTTTTATAATTAATTTTAAAAAAAATTTCTTGTATTTTTTTCAATAATTACCAAGTACTTATGGTTGGAATATGTAACAGGAACTAATTTATGAAACAGCAATGCATCTAAAACATTCGAAGATTGTTTAGAATATTTGTCCTAACTAGTGATTAAAGGATTGCATAAAAAAATTGGGGTGGAATAGTTTTCGGTACTCATGCGCCGATTCCTACTAGTCTACCTATCACATCACATTATGACCTCAATTGGAAAATTTTGTAGAACAAATCCCACTTCTGATAATATAAAAAAGGAAAATTGGAGAAGTGCAGCCGTCAAGAGTCGTGCCCGAGCCTCCTCAGCCACGAAACATTTACTTCGCTCCTGAGCTACGGACGGTTTCTGTAATTCATTGTTCCATTCGATATTGTAAGCTACCATTACCGAGTCTGTTTTACAATTAGCTTTGAAATTTCTGCACGATTTGGCCTTGACAATGGTAAACAGACAATGCTTAGGTTGGGTTATCAGTTCACTTGGCCCATTGTGAAACCCTAAGATTGCTTTAACTTAACGAATACATACTTTCTCATTGCCTCAATTTGAGACATTTCCAGTGTCTTGCGAAGCTCGTTAGTTTAAAGATTTCTACGTGTGTACCTTCTTCAAGTCTCTATATGAAAACTTGTTCCAAAATTTCATACTTTTTCTACTTCTTCACGTTTTTTGCAGAAGTTATCACTTTGGATTTTCCATTACATTTTCCTGTATACAATATGTCCTAAGTTGGAATCATATGGAAATAGTATATTATTCAACGAGCGTGTAATAGTAATTGCTATTACTCATGAGAATGAAGTTTGCGACGTGAGCCGCAGGCGAACGGCTTAATCATTCTAGTGAGTAATAGCCATTACACGATAGTAGAATACTATACTTTTTCTATGACTGAGTGTTCACCATTCAATTCAAACGAACGAGATATTTAGAGAATATTTTATTGAAGAAACTTAATGGTTTATGTCTAAACAATTCTATTTTGAAAGCTATGATGAAAACTTATTTATTGTTTACAATATTGATGGTGAAATTTGCGCAATTGGAAATATTTATACAGGGAGTAGAAGAAGATTCCAGATTTAAGTTATTATTTTTTGAAGTAGTGGAGGTATTATTTTCGATGTTTTCAGACCTCGGATTTGGAGATGAACATCTAATTGAGTCCACAATTTTTTGTGCCGTATCCATCTTGTTTTTCAGGGAATCGTCAATATATCCTTCTGCAACCGATGATGATTTCCATCCTCCGTGTCGTTTTAATGATGTTAAATCACCTCCTGTGTCAACTAAAATGGTGGCAGATGATCTTCAAAATGTATGTCCTGTATATAATTCTGGGTTCGGAAGTTTCAGGAAAAGTGCTATCTGCTTTCCCATTGCGCCGAATTTATTTATTCCAATTTTTTGACTAGTACATTTACCATTCTGGAGGTTGAGGAAGAATGAATTGGTTGAAACATTATTCGACCGGAGCTCTATATACTTTTTACAAAGCAAATTGAAATAGTCGGTGACGGTGAATTTTCTGGTGATTTTCGTCTTTGTATTCGGGATTGTTACTAGAGCAGCCAGCCGATCCAAGGTTTTGAAAGTTTTCAATTTTCATCGAATGTAGTTCATTTGCACGACAAGCACCCATTAATCCCATTACTACTGCCACCTAGAAAAAATGAATGATTTCATATTCTTTACCCAGTAAGAAATAATTTGTACTTTAGTAAATATTGAAAAAAACATCAATTTTTGGAAAAAAAAGAAAAATAACCGGGCAAGTGCGAGTCGGAATCGCGCACGAAGGGTTCCGTACAAATGTCTATAATAAATTTGTAATAACTTGTAGTATAATATAACAAATTCGATCCCGCGATCTCTCTCTCTCTCTCTCTATCCAGGCGTTTTAACAACTAAGCCACAGAGACATCCAACTTATAGGTTTTAGTAAAACATTCCAAGCAACGAAACGAAATAAAATTATGTGTTTGAACATTCCTTTTTAAAACTAGGTGGACAAATCTTTGATAGAAGTTTATAAATTATAAGTAACACATAATTGACTTACCTTTGTTGCGAGATGAATGTCATTAGGAGCTGTAGTGATGAACTGGTTAATTTCATCAGCATTGAATATCTTTCTTTGGCATATATCCATCGGATTTCCTTTTCAGAAATGCTCGTAATTTTGGATATTTTTCAATATTCACATCATTTTTTATTGAAATTGTGCTTCTAAGTATGGAATACTGTGACCACAAGGAGGAAGCTTAATATTTAACTGCTAATTCGCCAAAATAGGCTAGCAGTACATTCTCCGAAAACGAATTTACATGTTTCACTTTTCGCCAATCCATGAATATCTGGTAAACCATTTCATAAATTTTTTTAGATTTTTCGGGCAAAAGGCTAATTGTACTTAAACTGGCAGCTTGTAGAACTTCTGGTGGAGTGCAGTTGAATTCGTTTTCACTTTCTGAATCCATCATTCTAACAAAAAGTTCGCTCTAAATCACCTCGGTAGGTAGGTATAGGTACTATAAAAGTCAAATTATGACATATCATGGCGAATCTGATTCAAATATTGCACTGCGACGCTGATTGACCATAGTCGTGTGTAATGGCATTCTTTGACGGTGATTGGCCATAGTCGTGTGTAATGGATCCATTACACACGGGGCATGGCTTGTTTTGTGTAATGCATCCAGTTACTCAACAAAAATGTTACATAAAAAGGGTCAATTTTTCAACAGTCATAGAAAAACTTTTTTAGGAAGAAAAGTTATTCTTCATAAAAAGTTCTGCATTATCTTAAACTTAAAATACAATCATCAAATATCAAATTTTTCAGTCGTATACGAGGTTTGTCAAAAAATATTAGTTTCACCCATGAGTAAAGTACCTTTAAATTTGACAATATCCAAGAATGTTAATAAAAAAATTTCATCAGAATTAAAAACTACGATTAAATATCTAATTACAATAATTTAAATTGAAGCTTCAGATTATTTTACTCTTCAGTAATGTTTCTATTTTGAATGAACATTTATATTTGTGATTACGAAACACGTGCTAATCTTTTGGTTTTTCCATGTTTTTTAATAATTTTGCATTTAAAACGCGAAATAAGTGCATATTCATTTATTGTGCAAATAATAAAATTCATTCAAACACTATGTTATTAATGTTAGAAACAAACAAATGTAATTTTTACTCATACTGATGATTCGACAAGAGTTTCTTTGTTTTTCCCTTAGGTATCACTGTAAAAAATTGTTTCAACAATTACGAAATAAGCAAAAAGCGCTTTAAAAACCCGTTTCTGTAGCACGCACTTCACTGGATCCCATTCCTAGTTTTTTATATATACAAGGTGTCAATTTTAAGACATACAGTGGTCTGTACGTCGTGAACGAAAAGAGGTATCCAAAAAATGTCAAAAACGGTTGTAGGGTAGAGAGTGGTAACTAAAATAACATGAGAGAGAACGAACCCACTTTATGCCCCACCTACAAAAATTTAAATGGCAACCATCAACTTGTGATACGTAGTTGGGAAGCTCGTAGAAAATGCATTTCAACGGTATAAGTCATAATTGTACAGGGTGTAACAATAAAGCAGAAACATTTATTTGACAACAAAATGAAAAAGTGTTAGATGCCGAACTACAAAAATGTTAACCGTCGCATAAGGTTGGTTGAGTTTTCTAAGTAACCGACATAAGGTGACTTCAGAGGAAAAAATTAGGTGGCGGTAAGACTGGTGATCAAGGTGGCCACTCAATGAGACCTCTCCTTCCAATGCATCCATTTGGATAAATATTGTCTAACTAGTCCCTACTTGCTACTGCGTAATGGGGAAGTGCTCCATCATGCTGGGAGCTGCGCCGTCTTGTTGTTCATGTCTTTTTGCCGCTTGACGACGCTCGGGTCGCGTGAGCTCATGGCCGCTTGTTTTCACTTAGAAATGAACGACCAGCCTAAGGGAACCCAGAAAATTGGTTCGTAGGATGATACTTCAACTGGTGATCTATCAGGTTCAGGGTGCATTTGTCTCCTACTTTTCATATTGTAGGCACGTATTTTAAGCTGAATCGTATAAAAGGTTAATATATGATAGCAGCTTTTTGTTTCAAAATACTATTTAATATGGAAATTAGGAACAAAAGCAAGAGAACTGAACAAGGTTTTTAAAATAAGTAATATTTACAGCACTTAAAGTTCTACCCTGACTACTCTCGGAAATTACAGCCATTATAAGAAGAGGGAACTGATGTGATGACAGTACGAACTTTAACCGAACATGTAAACTTTGCAATCTTGCGAATTTACTAAGAAGATACTAAGTTTGTTTATATCGAAGATCGAAACGATCAAAGTAAGTTAGTTATGTCCTAGTTGGAAATTGATGGATGAACTTGGAAAGCATAAACCAAATTGATAATAGCATTTTATTGGTAACTAGCGGAACCAACAGACGTTGTCCTGTTTTGTTTTACCATATATTACAAACTTTGACTATTTTTATTTTGATTAAAAATATCACATTGTTACTTATTTTGGGTGGATAAATCATCCTGATAGCCTTCACTAAGAAAAGAAAACTCAACCTCAAAACCATAAAACTTGATGGGAACGAGATAGAATGGAGACAAGAAGTCAAGTATCTAGATTTAACTCTAGACAGTAAACTCCTGTGGAACAAACACGAAAAGGAGATTACATACAAGGCAAAAATGGCTATAATGGTGTGCAGAAATCTGGCAGGAAGAAACTGGGGCTGTAACCCAAAAATCCTAAGCTGGATGTACACTGCCATAGTGAGACCAATCATCACTTATGGAGCCATTGCGTGGAGTAGTAGAACTAGCCTATTGACGACGAGAGAAAACCTTTCCAAAATTCAAAGACTAGCCTGTATATGCATTACAGCAGCAATGAGAACATGCCCAACGGCAGCCATGGAAGTGATTCTCAACCTCACCCCTTTACATATGGTGGTGTAAAGTGTTGCAGAAAGAACAAGATACAGACTAAGTAGAGAGGGAATCATTAAAAAAAACCACCTCCTCACTTCTTAGAAATCAGACAACCTGGGACATGCCACAAGACGGTATGATGAAAAAGTATAACTTTTCAAAGATACTCGTTACGGAAATGAGCAACAAGAAGGAATGGGATCCAAATACTATGCCTAGACAAACTCAATGAACTAGGCCAGAACAACATAGTCACCTTACTATGGATTCCAGGACACACTGGAATAGAAGGAAATGAAATAGCAGATGAACTAGCAAAGAGGGGGACTGAAATACTTTCTGGGGGCCTGAACCCTTTTGAGGAATCAGCCCCAATGTAATATTGGAAGAAATAAGTAAAGCCGAGAAAAAGAGATTTGACCATTGGAAAGATCTAGTAGGGCTTATACAATCAAAGACTCTTCTGGGTGACTACAACCTGTTGAGATCAAAAGAATGCATAAGTCAGAGTAAAACTGCGCTAAGAGTTTTAACAGGGATCCTAACGGGACATTGTCGCCTGAATGGGCACCTGAAAAAGTTCAAAATAGTGGAGGAAGAAGAATGCAGATTCTGTGGAATGGAAGAAGAAACCTCCATCCACATACTTTCCAACTGCACAGCACTTCAGAATCCTAGAGCACAGCACCTGGGAGATTACTGGATAGTAGAGGAACATTTGCCTAAGTTGAAGCCTGCAGACATCCTAAAATTCCTCCGGGAAATAGGACTAAAGGAACTACTAGTTTCTGAGACCCTCCTCAGAAACTGAGTAGAAGTAGGGGGGCACAATAGATCTTTTAGATCTCAGTGAATGTCACCCCCAAAACACACATACACACACATAAGAAGCTGAATTTGTTTTGTGAAATCTGAATATGTGTGAGCCACAATAGACTCTTGCCAGTCATAGTGGAGGTTCTTATAGACCCACTTACCACACACCTAATCTAACATATAGTCCCACTCACCACAACCTAGCCCTAACCTGTTTCATTAATGTTCGGAGGTGGTATTTTTAATTTCGTTCAGTTAGGATTGTTAGAAGTAGCTGACGCCTTTCCTTCGAATACCAAGTGATTATTTAATATAAGGCAATAATACCTATAACCACTATCACCAGCATAGCCTAGAGCACGAAATCCTTATTTTTTGAGTTTCGACGATAATTGTAAGCGATAGGATCGGAACTAAACGCAATACCAAAAAAGGCATAAGTAAAAATGTCCTGGAATTATGAATAATATAAAAAATCTTTGGTTATTTGGTACGTACGTGTTGACGTTGATTGTGTCGTGTATATATATTTTTAAAATTAGATTTTCAAATATTTCTTTGAATTTAGGTGCCGAAATAGGTAGTATCTACATGTTGAAAAAATATGCGAAAAATAAAATAAAATTTTTGAAGTCATGTTTACTTACGCAACTGTAGACAAGAAATTTTACCTGAAACAAAAACATTATTTTAAACAATGTACACATTTATTAAAGAACTAAATTTTTCAACAACAAATTAGCTGTTGAAACATACCTCCGTATTCGCTTTGATTTATTACAAGGTTTTATCAAAAAATGTTTCAAATAAAAAATATGAAGTTTAATAATGGCGACATTTAAACTACTTAACAAAAATCTGGTTCAATATCACTGTTCAATCTAAATAATATGCTGAATCGAATTTTTCTAGATATCAATAGGAATATTACTTGTAACAATTCTAATTAACTGTAGGTATAACACTTAAGATTAATGTGGGTGGAACATTTTCAGATCTAACTCTGGATTTTTGCTGATTCTATAGGGTTAAATATGCAATAATATGGGAAAAGCCGAAAGAATGTGTGGCCCATATTTTTAAGTATTACAAACATATTCTTTTTCGATATTGAACGCTGCTAAAACTTAAAGATCAGGTTTTTCGTACGATTCTTTAAAATACAGGTCATTTTTGAACAAATTCTTTTAAATTTCTCATTTTCTGCTGTTGTTATTCAATTGATGATAAGTTGCATTGTCCAGCACAACTATACTTTTTGGAGGCATATTCGGCAATAAGTAATATTCACACCACTCTTCCACGAGTTCTGCTTTTGTATCTTGGTGATAATCTAAGCTTGAAAATTCAATATCCTTTGCGGATAACAATAAAGCGTTAGGAGACCAACCTGCTTCTGATCCAGCAAGTATTATTGTTATTCTTTGTCCTTCATTTGATGGAGCCTTTGTATATAAGGTTGTCGATGCAGTCCTGCTGAAAAGCATGTTTTTCATCCATTATGTGGTGTCGTCCATTTTACACCTGCAACAGCAGCTATCATGGAATCAAAGTAGGTGTGGTTCAGCGCTCCTATATCAAGAAATGCTCCGAGAGCTATTTTTAGGTTTCCTAGGGCAGCCATAATTTTTGGCATCAATTGGTGTAGGGCTGTTTCACATGATTTAGGTACTTGATTGATAGACGTGCGTTGAATATAGTTTATTACTTTTCAATAATAAAGTTTTCCCTAGCATACCTACCAAGTTTCTACATTATCTAACATGAAAGAAAACAGAGTTATTTGACTGAATGACTGCCTGAAGATAATCCTTATCTGGTTTAGGGTTTGCCAGTGATGCTCTGAAGAATTTACAATGTACTGGAGATAGATGTATGTGTCCCTGCTGCATATTCGCTGGGATTATACCATTTGGTCCAGAAGCTTTGTATGGCTTGAACGAGTTGATAATCCAGTTTAATTTGCACTGGGTTATTATTTTATCGGCGGTTC
Organism: Galerucella pusilla; assembly: GCA_910591695.1. Taxonomy (NCBI): domain Eukaryota; kingdom Metazoa; phylum Arthropoda; class Insecta; order Coleoptera; family Chrysomelidae; genus Galerucella; species Galerucella pusilla. The sequence goes on from CAJUYI010000738.1 coordinate 109,870, forward strand.
TCCAATCCTCTTCGATCGCACGAGCTAGGGAAGTTGGGAGTTCTGACTGATAGTTCCATTCCTGTCTCTACTGAAACTGGTAGATGTTCCTGCAGTAGAATCTGCAGGGTCTCGCTACCAGTTGCCATCTATTATTCATTGGGCTTTGAATGATTGCCGATGGGATTGATAGGAATTTTTGAAGTTGTTTCCACCTCACCAAAAAATTTCCTCCAGGACTCACTTTTTGCCTTGCTGATCTGTTTGTTGAAAGCAGTCAGAGTGGAGTAACATTCTTCCCACTCTCCTGTTCTTTTCGCACTCTTTAACAGTTTGAGAGTAGTAGTAGACTCCTTGTTACACCAGGTTAATTTATTCCCAGAGGAATTAGTTATCTCAGAGCAGTTGTTGTGACAAGTGAGTTTGATTCCCTTGAGAAATTATTCGAAGGCAAGCTCCATATCATCACTGTTTTTTACATTCCCTAGTAGGTGTTCAATGTCATTCCTGTATTTCTCATAGTTTGTGCTTCTCGGATTATGGTACTTCACTGTAGGTTTCTCCATTTTGGAGATTTTCATAAAGAGGTCATCTCGCTCTTAGACTTGAAAGATCATTCAACAGAAAAGCTAATCGGCTCTGTAAAAGAGCTGAATTTTGTGTGCTAAATATGAATAGACTGTCACACGAAGCGCAATGGAGGATAACCATCTACTTGTACTCCTACAAGCATTTCAACGAATAAATAACTATAGGGAGGAAGTTACTTAAAGTGCTCTCATATATTTGGAAACAACTGAGTTTGCAATGAAATTAGTATCTATTGTTACAGCTACAAAACAAAACTTAATTTTTTAAACCAATATTTCGAGCACGTCCTCGAAATTGCACACATCTGGCAAAGCTCTATTTGTCAAAAACCACGCTTCAATAACGCTGAGTTGCCGTTAAATTGAGAAGTTTCGTGTTCGAATGAAATCGGTCGGTGGAACTTTTAAGTACGAAGTTCTGTGATGTGGAACTCATTGACGTATTTTCTATTTTCTACATGTATACATAGTAGCGAATATTGGTTTGGATTAAATTTGCGAAAGGGTGCCATTGTGAAGTTTATTTGTGTATTTCAAAAGGATATTTAAATAAATACAGGTGTGTTTGAGCGTTTAATCTACATTTTTTCATTATTATTATTATTAATTCCACTATAAATTGAAAAAATTATGAAAATTCCGAGATACTTATTGATAATTATTACGCTATTGGCATATCATCGTCAGATTAAAAGAAGTTACATATGATGCCCACTTGATGTTTAATATTTTAGCTATACCAAATAGTCACCTATCTTGTGCTTGACTTAATATGTGAGAAAAAGAGAGAAACTATGATATACTAAAAATATTGAGGCTTAGGTATTATTAGCCTCAAGAGGATATCCTGGATATATTTTTTTTATTCATAATCAGCATAACTTTGCAACCAAAATTACAACTACGTAAGGAGACATACCGAGAGACATACTGATACATTCAGAGTCAAAGATAGACTTAGACAAGGTGCATTAGGGCAATGAAAACGTACACTGAAAAGATACATAATAGGATACAACAGGTTGAAACCGATCACATTGTCTGAGTATGCGTTTGCAGATGGCCTAATGATTTGTGCACCCAACGAATGGTACTTACAGAATAATCTAAAGATATGGGAAAAATAACTTAAGAGGAAAAACTTGAAAATAATTATACAGAAAACAAAAGTCATGAGCACTGGAGGAGATGATAAAGATATTAACTTGAGAATACAAGAAGAAGAAATCGAACACGAAGATGTATTTAAACACCTTGATATAAAGATTAACAAAAATGGAAATGAAGATATCGAAATAAATGAAAGAATGACCAATGCATCAAAGCATTATCATTCATTATCAAGAACATTTAAAGGAAAAAAGGGAATTAGTACCACAAGAGAAATTGCAGTATATAATAGTATATTACGTAACGTGTGTGGTAAGGAGCATTTTACGCACGAATGGAAAAGTTACACACAATGCCGCGTAGCGGCGAGTGCGTTATTCCGTGAGTGCGTAAAATGCTCTACAACACGAGTTACGTACTATACTTTACCTACGACCTACTTGTACTTGTATTTTTTATAAGAAGCATAGGAAATAACAGTTACATAATTAGAAGTGCTTCGTAAACTCCATCTCTATTACTCTATTACCAATAAAAGAAGCACATTAAAGAACTAACATTTAAATTATTAATATATTGTTGATAATCGAAAGTCCATTTTTCAATTATAATCAATACATATACATAGCCCTTTGGGCTTTTCATAGTTAAACGTGGCCATATTTAATGTTTTCAAATAGTAAATTTTGAATAAAATGGAGACGTCTATTGACAGTTGCTAGGGAAGCCGTGCGATTTACTTTACAGCTGTGCGTTTTTTTTACAGTGCGTAAAAGACGTCATTACATTGATACCGACTGTGTGTTATTGACTGATTACAGGGGGGGGTCGTAGGTAAAACAGTTTACCGGCCAATTCATTCTTATGGAAGTAAAAGCTGAATACTGTCACAGAATCCAGGCAAGAGAAACGTACTATTTGCGGAGAGTGAATAGTATAACACAAAGAGATCGGATAAGAAACGAAACTGGAGAAAGGAACTGGAAGTAGAACCAATACTTGAATCATTAGATAACCACAAGCTTAAGTGGTTCGGACACTTAACAAGAATCAGCAACAGACCAGTCAAGGATGTGTGGGAAGCCCGAGTAAATAAAAAAAGGAAGAGAAAAACCTTAGAAAGCTTGGAGCCAAGAAGTAGCAGAAACACTGGAAAGTAGACATATAAAATGAGAAGAAGCGAAAAAGATGGCAAAAAATTAAAAGAAATGGACTAATTTCATTTACGAAGAAAAAGTTAGATATTGAAACCTTCGAGTTTTTGAATATATACAACCGTGCAATGATATAGGAAACCAAGGAAAACTATATCTGCTGATTTTTACAATTGTTACTTCGTTACTTGAGAATACAGTTCAACAGTGGAGAGCTCCCTATATTTAACTGTTCATTGACGACTTCATATTGTGGGTTAAGTGTCTTAATTTCTAATTTTCCAAGGAAATGTAGTTCTTGTTTCCAATCACAAATATATAGTACTTCTAGCTCTGTTTTCTCGTTTTTTTCAATATGTATGAAATGTTCTGTTACTATTGAAAAATACTGCAGGAGACTTCAGGCTTCGTTATGTCGTTACATAGTCAAACTCGCTTCTTAAAACGAGAAGTGACAGCATGTTGGCCACAATTAACGTCAACTAACCATACCGTATCTAGCTAACCTGGGATGGGTTGGAAGCATGCAGTCAGGAAGGAACGTTGGTGTGGTACACAGACGGATCTAAGACTGCCATTGGAATAAGAGCTGAGGTCCATGGTGCTAGACCCAGGTGTAATATCCACGTATTGTTGGGAATTGTGCATCTTATTCCAGGCAGAATTTTTCGCTATCCACATGTGTTTGCAATTAAATATCGAAAAGGGGCATAGATGCCAAAAGATCCTTATACTCTCTGATATTCAGGGAGCACTAAAATCCTTAGTATATCTCCAGATCAGATCTAGACTGATCTGGGACTGCCTACAAAAACGATTAGCCCTGGCTAACCATAACTCCAGGGCACAAGGGCATTGCAGGAAATGAAAAGGTCTTGAACCAGTATTTGGGATATCAAATACTGCTGCACGTAGCTGTATATCTCGCTGGATTCAAACTAAACATCAGTCGTACTGGAGACACGTGCCAAAACGGGAACACACCAAACTCCTGGTCAGAAAAACCTTCGGAGACGCTGACTATTGAAATATTAAACCTCAGCAGGGGCCAGATAAGGATAGTGACAGGTTTACTCACCAGCCACTGTACCCTAAGGAAGCACTGCATACCATCGGCATATATAAGGACCTATCTTCGATTGTGAAGCATTATCTCGATGATATATACTCCTAGTACTAGAGAATCCAAGGGAAGATTTCACCAAGAAGAATCTAGTGGAAGGACTGCTGAGCCTGATAAGGGCTACTGATCTCTTCACATAAACGGAACAACTAAGAGCACAAAAAGCCTAAAGGATAAGATACCAAGGACTCTAAGTTTCTGACCGATGGTGTCGAGCCAATCAATCAATACACTATATAAAACTGTATTTGCAACTGCCTTTTTATTGTGACGCTCTCCGCAATAGTTGAAGATTTCCATCCGTCATGTCGCTTGAGAGCTAATAAGGTGGCTTATAAAGTGGCAGACGTTCTTCTAAGGTAGTGTTTAGTATACTCCTTAAAGTTCTCAAAGTTCAGATATTTAGCAATTTTACTTGAAATAGAAGTTGAGTTTTTCCCGACAGGCTGGTTTGAGCACTCCTTATTTTGATGTCGCATGAAGAAGGGCGGATTGAAATTCGTCATGTGGGATGTAATGTAATTTCAAACTATTGTTGGAATCAGGAATATTAACAATTATGACTTCATGCCTCAATTCAACATTGTCCATTTTCATTGTACAGAGTTCACTAGAACGGCACGCTCCAGCAATTATTACCATTATCAATACAGCCTTCATCATTAAATAAATAAATAAAAATCCAAGAATCAATTCTGAGGGGAAGAAATCTTATATTCTTCATGGGATGTAAGTGTATTTGCTAGTCTAGAACTTTATTACCAGCCCTCGCTATCGCTTGGGCGCAAAATCGTTCTCGACTAGTAGATGTTACTTACATCACTTATAGTATAAATCACTATTTAGGCCCCAGTGAATTTCAGACGCACATATGCTTGTTGCAAAAGAAGACCGGCGCCAACTTTTTACCGGCGTACTTTGTCTACTACTGATATATGACTGAATAGGCGCTGATTAAACTACTTTCTTTGTGAATTTATCCCAAGGAAATCCTTGACGATAGCTTATCAATAGAGATTGACTAATCAAACTAATATTATATGTATCAATAATATTTCAATTTTAAACCTACTGTCTACCCAATTAGTGGAAATATAGAAAAAAGTTTTTATATATCTATTTAATAAGCACCACAACAAAATGTCGAAAAAATAGATGAATTGCTAATCGCACATAATAATAGCGAAACGGAATATTGTAAACCTGTATTTGCATAGAAATTCCGCGAACGTTTATTTTTCGTGATTATTGCAAACACACTTCGGCACCTGAACAATGATTGTTTTTCAGTTTGCGAGCCAACATGTGTTAGGGTAAACATTTGTTTGGAAACGTTAAATTTTATTAAATGCAATAAAAAAAATTCACGTTCACGTGTACGTTTTTTCAAGAATAGCATGTAATATTTTTCAACTAAATGGTATGTTGAAAACGAATATACCAAGTGTTTCAATATTATTTAAACGATTGGATACATTGAAACGCTATTTTTCTTTGGCATGCAATGAAATTGTGTTATTTTTACCCAGTAATTTTTATGCTGCTCTCTGATCCAGTTATTCTCAGATTCTCGTAATTCGGTTGTTGACTCTCTTTCTGCAAGTTCGTCAAGTTTTGCACTCCCCACTATCCAGACTGCATATATACCTCCGCCTGAAACACATAGGTGTGATTTCTTGATGCGAGGGTACAACTGCCACTGGTTCTTTGGAGTATATTCCCACCCCAGTGCCATTTGCACCTTTGGGCACCTGTATGTCCCCGTCTAATGGTACTGACAACTTCGACATTCCATTTCTTCCTGTCTAATCGACATCTCGAATGGACGATTGAAAGAATATCGTGTGATTGTGTAGTCTGTTTTCATGCTCTGTACGTTCTTTGATACATACGAGTACTTTACGATATTAAAGTAAGTAAAGTAAAGTAAATCTTTATTTAGCAAAAGAAGCTAATTCCATACATTAATATTACAATATATACATTACTATGTAAAGTTCTTGAGAACAAAACGGAAAAAGCAAAAAAAAAAAAGGAAAATCGTGAACGCTTCGCACAGCACGAAATACATAATAGCTAAGTGCCTACGAGACAAAAAATGGCCAGATACTTCCCCTTCTGAGTAAAAGCAAATCCTTTTGAACATGCATAGAAAAAGTCAAAATATAAAGATTTAAGAACAGACCCACCTCGAAATCTTGTGCTGGCACCCCCACCACCTTCTCAAAGGGGTGACACGCGCGGCCTCATATTTTATTTTTTTTTCTCGAAAACGGTAAGACATAGAAACTTCTAGTTTTCGCCATTCGAAAGGTGATTAAATTCTACATTTCCCGGTTATTTTTCTATTTTTAAATAATGCTTCATTTTTTCGTTATTCAGAAAAATGAGGTAGCAGAATGTTTTGCAAAGTAAGTTTTTCGGGTATTACTCGAAAATGGACCATAATACGAAAATTTTATAGGAATACAAAATTGAAGATCACACAATTTCCTATCGAACGGTATATAATAAGTTAGGATTGTTT
>CAJUYI010000739.1:0-12857 GCA_910591695.1 Galerucella pusilla
AATATGTTTAACAACTAGAAATATTCTTTGTTGAAAATTTTAATAAAATTAGTTGTCACGAGAACGTTGGAGCGACCCTTAGAAAATTATATGAAAATTTACTATTTACACATCCTTGTAAAGAGTTTCCTCATACATATTTTTTAGACCTATATATGAGGCTGTGGACTTATTTTACAATTAAATTTGCGAACCGGGATATCAAAAATAGATATTCTTCGAAACAATCAATGAAACCTAACATAAAATTAAATATCTTAAAACATCTTTAAAAACCAGCATATTCAATATAAAAGACTTTCAAAATTCATGGATTTTAACTCATTTGGTTGAGCGCCTTTGGTTTTGAATGGTTCGTGTATCGATTCCCACAATTTTCGAATCACCTGCCGTGACCTACAAATTGAGCCTAAAGTGAAGTCTTCAGCGACTTTTCAGGAGCTTTCGATATTTTCAGGTGTTCAGTTACTGCACTACACTGGAAGTTTAAAAAAAACACACCTGTTATTCTTTGTATTCTTCCGCTTTTGACGTTTTGTCCGCAAACTCCTGCCATTTGGGCGCCTAGACTAAGACCTGTTAGATGTAAACTTGGTAGGTACATACCCCTGGATACCAAATAATCTATGAATTTTGCTGTGTATTGCCCTACTACCATGGTATTTTTTGACGCTGTTAGATACCAAGGGCCAGCCTCTAATCTTGGAGCGTTCACAAATAAAACGTTATAGTCCTTTCTTTGGAGGAAAGCTAAAAATTATTAGAATCATACTTTTCATGTGACCCTCTTAAATACTTATAAAAAAAACCTAATGTCTTCCAGTTTTTTAAGAAAAAAACTGCAACAAATTATATATTTTCGGAAAGAGAAAGCGTTTGGCTCTAAAAAGGGATCAAAATATACTGAGTGTTTCCTTGAAATATTTAAAATACAGGATGTTTCCTTGAAAGATTTAAATTTGAAAAATACTTTTTTTCTACTACCGTGTGTAAAGTACGTACTTTAGACACATTTTCGAGTGCGTAAAACTTTATTTTACGCACTAGTGCCTAAAGAGTTTTACTTTACGCACTAGTGCGAAAAAAATTCCAATATGTATGTAGTTATAGATATCTAGTCTTATAAAAAAATAGGTATAATAAACGGATATTAAATCTAAGTTTTTTTCATAAATTGGAGATAGAAACCTATAGAATTTGGTAAAGTAACCTAATAATTATTGTTAAATAATTATTGAGTACTGGAAATAATACGGAAAATAGGCATATGTTGGCGGTGAGTGACTGAAATTTCTTTGTGAATTGAATCTGACATTTAAAATTTAAATTGAGATCTTCCGACTATACCTAGGGTAAGCAATTGTGTTTTATATTTAAGAATTGAATATTTTTAGAAAACTATGATGTTATTTTAGATTATTATAAAAATAAAGATGGATTCCTCTGACGATCTATCAGTTTACTTGGCAAATACACCACGAAATATATTAGATGTGGCACAGAATGCTGCGAATGATTTACTGCCCCAAAAATCCATGAGTACTTATTTACGAAAAAAATATATCTTATTAGAAATTAATAATAGCGTTAAAGATTCTTCTAAAGAAAAATGTAACTTACTTTACGCACTAGTGCGTAAAGAAAATTACTATTTAACTTTTGTATTTTAATTAAATATTCGCTAGTAGAAAAAATATTGTATGTAATTCGTGTGTAAAGACCTTTTTTTCGACTCGTGTGATTGACAATATTCACATTCGTCAAAAAAAAGGCTATTTTACACACTAGTTACATAATTAACTATTTTAAAGCAAATAAGTCAATCATTCTCCAATTAATATTTAATGAATTACACATTTTCGGGAAGAGAAAGAGTTCGGTTATCAGATGGGATCAAAATAAACAGGATGCTCTTTCAAAAACCTAACGAAATTGCTCCTAAAATTAATGAAAATTAAATTCGACTTTTTCTTAAAAACCAAAAAGTCACTCATTTTTTATTTAAACTTCAGCTAAATATACATTTTCGGAATGAGGAAGTGTTCAACTTTCACATGGGAACCAATATACAGGGTGTTTCACCAAGAAATCGACAAAATTTGAACTAAAAAAAATGTGTCACTAATTTTTCATTTAAACTTCACCCGAATATACATTTTCGGAAAGAGGAAGTGTTCAAATTTCACATGGGAACCAATATACAGGGTGATTCTCCAGAAATCGACAAAATTTTAAATAAAAAAAAATGTGTCGCTTATTTTTCTATTAAACTTCAACAAAATACCCATTTTCTGGAAGAGGAAGAATTGAATTTCAGCATAAGAACAAAATATGTATGTTCTTTCAAAAACTTAACGAAATTACTTGAAAAAATTGATAAAATTTAAATTTGAAAAATACTCTTTCTTAAAAACCACTTAAGTCACTCATTTTTTATTTAAACTTCACCTTAATAAACATTTTCGGAAAGAGGAAGTGTTAACTTTCTCCAAAAAATTGACTAAATTTTAACTAAGAATTAAAAAAAACTGTTTCGCTCGTTTTTCTATTAAAAACTTCACCTAAATACACATTTTCGGAATGACAAGAAGTTCAACTTTCACAATTATACAGGATGTTTCATAAAAAAAATCGACACACTTCTTTAAATCAATGTTTTTTTGAATGAATAATTTTAATGACAAAAAAAATTTGTGCTTGATGAAAAAACCACACGATCCAGCGCTGTAAAACACCCTGTATTGTTATCGAAATTTATAAGACTCGAAGTTCGGTCGAAAACACTTTCACCAGCAATATCTGTATCAAGGTAAATCGTACGTAGATAAAGCAAGAACTTTTACCAAGTATTTGTATATAAATTAATATAATTTATTAAAAAATACACATGTTAGGGTAGAGAAGGGCAACAAACAACTCGGAAACAAATTTATATTTCGAAACTTAATAACAATATTTAGAACATTTTGAAAATTTAAATTGATTTAATAACGATTGGGGGGAGTTATTATTATTATAATCATAAATATAATAATAGATAGTAATAAACTAAAAAGTTCTTCATACAAAATTTGAGTAAATATGTTCTTATTTAATAATTTAGTACAATGTATAATTAAATTTTAAAAAAATTATTGACAATTTTTTTTCTTATTTTTGGGGAATCAAACCACAATATTATGTTAAAGTCCTGATAAAAATACAAAAACATAATATTGTGGTTTGATTCCCAAAAAATGAGAAAAAATATTAAGTAATGCCACAAGCAACATACAGAAGATATTGACAATTTTATTCAAATACTTAGAAAAGATATTATTGAACCACAAAACATGGGAAGAATTTTTGATGGGGAATTTGAAATTTAAAAATACTAGAAGACCTGATGAGTCAAAAAATCACATGAACATTGCCTTTAACATCTATCGGATATATTATTTCCTATCTATCTTAATTGTCAATTCAAATTTCCTCTTCCAATTGAACCTGCTTGTAGCGCCACCTACCGGGACTAAATAAACCATCCAGTTACTTGCTCAAACACATACATAAACTTTCATCAAAATCGGCACATAAGTTTAGGAGTTGCAGTGCCGGATTTATATTTTTTATGAGTGTAGCCACTTTATTTCCGCCGCCCCATGTACACACCTTTCTAAAATAATAATTTTCCATTTGTAGTAAAGGGGCCTCCTTTACTACAAATGGAAAATTATTATTTAAATAAACGGATGAACTAGTCATTAATAAAGAGAGCGTAAAAAATAGGTATACAATTTTTTACGGGCCTTTTTAATAGCAAAATCATCTATAATATCATCACAGTTTATGGTCTTCATTATCTCTGCTTCTACGTAGAGAAGAGCCAGAGAATTAATTTTTTCTTGAGACAATGAAGACTTTTGATAATTTTTCACGCGTTTTAAACAGGAAAAACTCCTTTCCACAAAACAATTTGTAGCCGGAGTGGAAAGTGCAATGCGGAGAGCTATATCCAAGTTAGAAGTTAGGGTAAACATTAGACAGATATTGATTCCTCAAAAACTTTGAGACTGAGTAGTGAGTTTGATCCAGGCTACACTGTACACTCTGCAGTTTTATCAGAGAAAATGTGACTCTGAAAATGCACACATTCTTGAATCAAATCATTGGTATAATATTTCACGAGAGACTGGGCTTGTTCTGTAACTCTTTATGTTGAAAGTTCAGTCATTTTTGTTGAAAATGAAAATTTTGCTTCAATGTTTAAGTAAGCATTATGCCTTTTCTGTATTTCAGCTCTCAGTCTATCAAGGATGACCAAAAAGGTGTTCACTCTGAAATAATCTCTGGAGACGTAGGGTATTTCAGGTTCTTGATTCGTTGTTTCATCGGTAATTTTTCTTTCTTCTAGGTTGTCTCTTTATTTCGCTTTGATATTGCTTAAGTGTGCTCATCTAAATTGCTTTTTTTTTTTAAATAGTCAGATACCGTCAATACATCTACAGATGAGCTCTGAATCTGAACGCTCACTTTATTTAACCATTCCAAAATAGCATTCCAAAGTACAACCATGAACGCAGTTTCAAGTTTTTCTAATTTGATGCGAATTCCCTTTGCCCGGTTTCTCTGTACTGTCATTTTCTGAAATCAAGTGACCGTCCTCGGAAATCTGCCGCCCCTAGGCCGCGGCCTATTTATAAATCCAGGACTGAGGAGTTGAGCAGTATAAACCCGATTGCAGCGCAACCTACCGGGACCAATTGTGAATATAAACCATCTAGTCAGTTACTTAAACACACACATAAACTTTCATCAAAATTTTCCCATAAGTTTAGGAGTTGTTCAATATGAACACGATTTCTGCGCCACCTACCGGGACCAAGCCATTTTCACACCCAAAAAAAAATTGTATACAATAGTATATTACACACCGGATTTATCCTATCCTACTTCAAAAACGAAGGAAATACACTGCACAACAGGGTAAGTGAACTGCTCAGAGCCAGCCTAGCTCTGGGGCATATTCCAAGAACCTGGCAACGCATCAGAGCTACATTTATACCAAAACCTGGAAAATCTGGACAGGACACGGCTAAAGCTCTGAGACCAATCAGTCTAATGTCATTTTTGCTAAAGACTCTTGTAAAAATTTCTCGACAGACATATTAGAGATGGTATAATGGCTACAAGACCAATACACCGAGATCAATATGCATACAGAGAGGGAAAATCAACCGAAACAGCATTACATCAACTCATAAAAAGGGCTGAATACGTGCTGGAAAACAAAGAGGTGCTGCTGGCAGCCTTTCTTGATATAGAAGGAGCTTTTGACAACACCTCCTATGAATCTATAGCTAAGGCGACGAGGAATTTAGGGATCGATGCCACGAGCTGCAGGTGGATAGACTGCATGCTCAGAAGCAGGCTCATAGAATCAACTCTGATGGGGGAAACAATGGCCGTATGTGCAACCAGGGGCTGTCCGCAGGGGGGAGTACTATCCCCGCTGCTGTGGAACCTGGTCATGGACGGGCTCATCAGAACCCTACACAGAGGAGGATTCAACACCATAGGATATTCAGACGACCTGGTAATTCTATCCCAAGGTAAATACAATAGTACAACCAGAGACAGACTCCAGATGGCTTTAAATGTAGTAACAGGCTGGACTGTAAAAGAAGGGCTACGTATTAGCCCTTCGAAAACACAGATAATTGCGTTCACCAGAAGAAGGAAAAGGGAAGGACTTGGCCCTCTGACGCTTCAAGGTGAACCAATACGACTGTCGGATGAAGTAAAATATCTTGGGGTTATCCTAGACCCAGGCTTAACTTGGAACCGACACCTCCAGCACGTGATCAAGAAAGCGGAGGTGACCTTCATGGTTGCCAGACGTACTTACGGCATTAAATGGGGACTAAGACCCAGCATGGTACACTGGCTATACAAAATGGTTGTCATTCCCAGGATAACATATGCATCTTTGGTATGGTGGCCAAAGACCAGACAATCCTCTGCTATGCCAAAACTAAGCAAGGTGCAAAGACTTGCATGCACTGGCATTACAGGGGCAATGAGGACTACTCCTACAGCGGCGCTGGAAACAATGCTAGACCTTCCTCCACTACATTATGTCATAATGTGTGAAGCAAGGGCAGCACTAACCCGACTGGAAAAAGCACTAGACCATGATGTGGCACATGGGAGAGGACACACAGAGATAAGGCAGGTGGGTGATGACATTTTCAAAATGCCAACAGACCAAATGACTACCAAATATATCTTTCGCAAGAACTTCGAGATTGTCATCAAAGATCGAAAGGAGCTTGAGGAAGAGAACGCACCACCACTTAGTAGAGCGAATGAACTGATCTGGTATACAGACGGATCTAAAATTGAACTCGGCACCGGAGCGGGCATATACAGCAAGACGAGCAAATATGAAGGAATCGTCTCGCTAGGAAAATACGCCTCTGTATTCCAAGCAGAGGTTTATGCAATACTTGCGTGTGCAAGGGCTAACAGTATGAGAGCCTACAACAACAGGCAGATCAGGATCTACAGCGACAGCCAAGCCGCCCTTAAAGCACTTCAGAGCTATAGGGTGACATCTCGGCTAGTATGGGAATGCGGCGAAGAACTTAGAAGACTGGCGACTCGGAACAGTGTAACACTGGAGTGGGTACCAGGTCATAAAGGAATCGCAGTTAATGAAAAAGCTGACGAACTCGCAAGAGTAGGATCGTCAACTCTGATGAACGGACCCGAACCTGCTGTGGGCATCCCCAGATGCTTAACCAGGTCATGGTCAAAAGGGTGGTTGAAAGAACAACACAAGAAATACTGGAAGAATACGACTGGGCAAATACATGGGAAGAAATTCATAAAAGAACCATCAGAAAAAGTAGCGAAAGAACTGCTCTCAATGAGCAGGAACAAACTGCGCACCACTACGGGGCTACTTACGGGACACTTTCCCACAAAGGAGCACCTAAACAAAATAGGGCTGTACAACGGAGACCTTACATGCAGAAGATGCAAAAAGGATACCGAAACAGCTCTGCATATACTATGCAACTGTGAGTCGCTGGACCACAGAAGGCAGAAACTGTATGGCAGAACCCAAATGACTCCAGAAGACTTCTACAATCAACCAGCTAAGAACCTGTATGAGCTAATACAGGGAACGTATTGGCTGAATAGGTTGTAGTCAGAACACTAGGAGTATCCACAATAAGCCCAGGAGGCTGAGGTGGTACCGGCGAAAGGACGGCTCCGAAGGGGAAAAAAAAAATATTACACACCGAGGTGGGAAGAGTTTAATTACTGTCGAGAGATTAGTTAGTTAGCTATTATCTCGAGACAGGAATGAAACTTCCTACCGAAGTTTGTATACTATTTCATTCACAACGGTTGACTACATGTATATTAATAATTTATTATATCTTAGTGTTCCTAGGGTCAACTCTCGTCAAAACCAGTTATTTTATCAGAACAATTACAGGACAAACGTATATAAGTCGTCTCCTTTATATAAGATGATTTATAATTATTCAAATATCGAAACAAAAATAGATATTTTAAACTGTCAATTGTCCACAATTAAACGTGCATTTTTAACTACTTGAATCTAATTCTTATAGTGGGGTTATAACATTGTTAGTTTGTAATTTTGTATATCCATTTCAAAGCTGAAATAGGCATGCTGAACACACTTTTTTTTCTTTTTCTAAAAGTTTTTTTTTCAGTGTGTGTTCATTATGTCCTATGCATGCATGTTAATATGGTTTGTTCAATCAATTATTTTCTCTATCATAGATTTTGTTATGTAGAACATATTTGTGTTTGTTCACCTTATCCTGGAATTGGGCGTGTCCCGTTGGATATTGTATTAAGAATAAATAAATAAACAACCATCATATCCCAATCAAAATTAATAAATCTTTGTTATATTTTTAAATTTAAAAAATATTCATCTAAAATAGATAACGATCACATTATTTTAGAGGGTGGGCGGTCAGGGCGGGAAGTGATCGATGAGGGCAGGAGGGTCAGGGCGGGAAGTAGAGGTGTGTAATATGACACTTTCTAACCTTCAATGACGTTATTAATGACAGCATTATATGGCGTGCCGTTTTGGTATTTAATAACATCGTTTTAAAAACAAAAACAAAAATATCTCTTCTTTCAAAAATGTTTATTCCCTAATTATTCTGTTAATGAATTGAAATTATGTTTTTCATAATAATAATACAGGAATTTCCATTATGAAAAACATAATATAAATTGCCGATTTAAAATTATGAAATACATAATAAAAATTCATGAATTAAAATTATGAAATTCAATTTCCATTCTGTATTGAGGTTGCCTATACTAATCTAATGCAAGTACCTGAAATCGTATAGTAAATGCATTACTGCAGAATAGGCAACCTCAATACCTACATAATGTAAATTGAATTTCTATTATCTTCTCAATAATTGTAATTCTTGAATTTCTATTATGATTTTCATAATTGAAATACGTGTATTATTATTATTAGATTCATAATTGAAATTCAAGTATCAAAATTATGAAAAACATTATACTTACAAATTCAAGAATAAAAATTATTGAATGAATGATACAAAACGGATTTGTATTATATTTTTCATAACTTTTTTTTTCAATTTCCATTATGTTTTCAATAATTTTAATTGTTGAATTTCCATTATGTTTTTTATAATACTCGTAATAATACACGAATTTCCATTATGAAAAACATATGTAATAGAAATTACCGATTCAAATTTATGAATAACATAATAAAAATTCAAGAATTGAAATTATGAAAAACACAATAGAAATTAAATTTCCATTATGTATTGAGGTTGCCTATCTTGTAGTAATGCATTTACTATCCGATTTCAGGTACTCGCTTTAGAGTAGTATAGGCAACCTCAATACATAATGGAAATTGAATTTCTATCATGTTTTTCATCATTTAAATTCATGAATTTTCATTATGTATTTCATAATTTTAAATCGGCAATTTCTATTATGTTTTTCATAATAGAAATTCCCGTATTATTATTATGAAAAACATAATTTTAATTTTTCAACAGAATAATTACGGAATAAAAATGTTTGGAAAAAGAGATATATATTTTTTTCGTCTTTTAAAACGATGTTATTAAATACCAAAACGGCACGCCATAGCATTCATATATAGTTGTGAATAAATAAATTTAATACATTACCAGTTCTAATCAACCTTCCTGGTGTAGACTGATACGATTCAAAGAAAGCATGAAAAAATATTACCGTAGGATCGGAAAAATTAAAATAAGATTTTCTCAAACTTTCATCATCGTTTAGTAGTAAAGAAGACGGTTGCAATGGGTTATGCCTACAAATAAAATTCTTTAGTTTACTGACAATATAAAATCTACAATTTTTTTACCTCGTGAATAAATGGAATGATATATCCCGCACTGGATCAATTTCCGGGCATTTTTCTTTATTAATTGGATAAAGTTGAACATAAGCATCTTCTATACTCACACCTGGAGGTCCTGTATTTTATAAAGAAAACTTTTAAAATAAACAATTCGTATACACCCTGTATACATTATATTTACTTTCATCTCATATACGGAAATCGAATAATAAAATTCTCACTTTCACTCATTCATCTTATTTACATAAAAATCATATATTGTTATGTAATTATAATAAAAGTTTTGTTCATTTGCTTACCTGGTAAAGAGCCGACAACACAAAGCAATGTGAGATGTGAAAATATACCCATGGTATGGTACTATCAGTGTTAATGCTATCTTCAAAATAGAAATGGTTTGCTACACACCCAATTTTACGCGGTAAGCTTTTTGAATGGTTAAAGGCAGGGATATCTACCTATATGTATAGAAGGTATATTCTACTATAATGCAGATTTCACAATTTTTGTGGTTTAAAATAAAAACAAGGAGAACAAGGACCTTTTAATTATATTAATGACACCAAATCAGTTTACTGGAACAGGTTAGAGTTCGAGTTATAACAAAAATATTAAAAGTATCATTTCTTTGTTAAATACCAGGGCTGGGCTCGGGGCTGACTTGGATTTTACAATTACCATTCAAACTAATATCGAGTAAATCAACATTTTTTAAAATTACATATACAGAATGTACCAAAAATAGACAAAGACACTTTTTTTTGTAAAATACCGCATAATTTGTCAATCCAATGTCACATTTGTCAAAAAACTGATACATTTGAAGTGAGCAATTCACCGCTACAGGCTTGTACAGTGTACTAACTTCAGAGACAACCCTAACTTTGAAGTTTGTATGTAGAGTTCATACAGACTTAGGCTAAAGTCCGGGACCGGACAAATATCGAGGAAAATATAAATTTTGTGAAAAATCTTCCTCTACCACAAATTTCATTCCAACTTAAATTATAATTTGAAAATATTTTGAAATATACAGGGTGTTTCAATAAAGTGTGGCGTATCAAAGTAATATTTTTTCTTATGGAACACCCTATATTTTATTGCATTTTCTGATTGCATCTGAAAAATTTAATACTCCTTCATAATGGTTACCTATACCCAAATACAGAGGGTTCCGAGTTATGCTGACTTTATTAAAAATGTGAACATTTCGAAAAAAATTAATAAATCATTGATATGACAAATTCTAGCAAATTTTCTCTTACATCTTAATAGTTGGACATTCGTGGAATGTATTCCACGATTGAGTACTAAATATCTCTTTACAGGGTGTTCAGAATATTCAGTTTCATTATTAGATCATTCAATGTGCAGTATCAGGTTTATTTTAAATAGAGCACCCTGTATTTTAATAATTCATAATATTCAAAAAATGTCGTCTTTCGAATGGTATGAGGTTGTCCTATACCGAGGTATTATACTTTTCGTGCAATTTAAAATTTTCTTAAATTTTATGCAATAAGAAAACTGATTGGAACCAATTCCAGCAACATATTCATGAAAACATCAAATTAAACTGGCAATTAAGAAATCAACATGAAATTGAAGAGGTACTACAACATATAACAACATTGATTCAAGAAGCATCCTGGCTCGCTACACCAACGAGTGACAAAGTGGTAGATCAAAAATACAATATTCATCTTCATATAAAAGAACTTGTCATAGAGAAACGTAGAAGATGGCAAAACAGCAGAAACATAGTCGACAAAACGCTCCTTATTAATCTTACCCGTAGACTACGTAGAGATATTCAAGAAACCAGAAATGACTCTTTCCAAAGGTACTTATCGGAACTATCACCGGAGGACCACTCATTATGGAAAGCAACAAAAAAAATTAAAAGACCTATCGTGAGCGTTCCTCCGATAAAGGGATCTGATGGTACCTGGGCCCGATCGAATGCAGAAAAAGTAAACACCTTCGCTGAATACCTTGATAAAATATTTCTTACTCCACACGAAGCCAATAATGAAGATGATAACATAAAACAGTTCCTAGAGGCACCTGGTCAACTATCGCTCCCATTAAGATCATTTTCTCCTACTAAAGTGCGCAAGGAAATAAGCTACCTTAACTCACACAAGGCACCGGGCTTCGTTCTTATAGTCGCTGAAGTACTGAGAAACCTTCCTAGAAAAGGGATCATATTGCTGACTACAATCTATAACAGTATACTGAGATTAAGCCATTATCCTATTCAGTGGAAACTTGCACATATAATAATGATCAATAAACCTGGTAAGCTACCAACGGAAGCAAGTTCTTACCGGTCAATAAGTCTTCTTCCCATAATGTCTAAAGTATTCGAACGTCTCATCCTAAATAGAATAGAAACTACAATTCCTATTGATGAACTCATCCCAGACTACCAATTTGGATTTAAGAAAGAACATTCAACTACCCAACAATGTCATAGAATTGTGAATAAAATAAAACAAAGCTTGGAAGACAAGGAATTATGTGTGTCAGTGTTTCTCGATATACGACAAGCATTTGATAGAGTATGGCACAGCGGCCTCCACTACAAAATTAAAAAAAAAACCTGACCAACTATATCTCCTCTTAAAATCATATCTAAACAATCGACACTTTCAAGTAAAATTTGACGATGAACTCTCAACCTATCATCAAATTAAAACTGGAGTACCCCAAGGCAGTGTCCTAGGCCCTTTCTTATATTTATTATATACGGCAGATGTTCCAACTACCAATGAAACGCTCATAGCAACATTTGCTGATGATACAGCAATTATGACATCTAATACTGATCCTAACACAGCTTCCAACCAACTTCAAAATCACCTAACTCTTCTGCAATCATGGCTAAAAAAAAGGAAAATCGAAGTCAACACTAATAAATCTAATCAAATTACTTTCACCACAAAGCAGTGTGCCTGTTCACAAGTTACCATTAATGATGATCCAATACCGATATGCAAAGAGGTCAAATATCTTGGTCTTCTCTTATACCAAAAACTGACATGGAAACACATATCAAAGCTAAAAGAAAACAACTCCATATAAAAATTGAAAATATGTATTGGCTAATTAACAAAAAAACACAGCTATCTACAGAGAGCAAGATCTTAATCTACAAGACCATATTAACACCTATATGGACATACGGTATTGAATTGTGGGGTTGCAGCAAACCATCTAACACCAAAATCCTATAGTCCTTCCAATCTAAAACCCTCCGTCTACTAATAAATGCTCCATGGTATGTTTCAAATGACACTATACACAGAGATCTAAGAATACCATATATCAGAGACATCTTCTGTATGTTCCTTGTGGTATATTATTCATTCTTTTTTTATTTTCTTGGGAAATTGAACCACAATATTTTTAAATTCTTTATTTCAAC
>CAJUYI010000739.1:12957-31446 GCA_910591695.1 Galerucella pusilla
AATTTGATGACCCTCTTCCCAAGCATGTTTGCAAATAGCTGACTAAACTGCACGGCCGCCATATTGAAAATAGGGGTTGAAATGGTTTTTACGATATATCTCTTGAACTATTCATTTGATAAAAAAAATTTGTCGACATTTTTTGTTGCAAATTAAATTCTCTACAACTTTGGTCCAGTAACTTTTTGTCGTAGAACTATAAATAAAAAAGTTATAAGCGAAAATCTTCAGAAATTCGAGAAAAAAATTTATATTTTTCGATGTAACTTTTTTTATCATTTTACGAAAAAATGATATCATTTTTGTAGATCGTTTTTTGAGGAACAACTTTCATTAAGTCAATAGCTAAGGTTTTACAGCGCTCCGAAGTGAGTACTATTTTTAAGTACTCCTAACTATACCTATATTATACGTGTTTTACGGTTTTAGCTTTACACTGACCCCCCCTACACATCAAAAAAATAAAATTGCGTCCTCTAAAAAACGCAACCCCAAATGTAACTTTTCTATGGACTAATTCTCCCATGACTATCTTATGTCCCACTCCCCGGCACCAGTGTGCGACAGCTGCAATCAGCCTCTGACAGTAAGTCACGTGCTATTGGAATGTGAAAAGTTCCGGCTACAGAGGCAAATCCATAACATCCCCGATCAAATAGGAGAGGCACTGGGTGAAAACTGTGATGTGCCGCAGCTAATGGACTTTTTGAAATCCATTCAAATAATAAATAAGATTTGACGATCTACTTTTATAGTTTGATATTACAGTAAATCCAGAAATAATGTAATTTGATTTAGGTTAATACCATGTCTCACTTACTTCTGTAGCTAATGTTAATCTGTAAGTTTTGTTGAGCGCTAATAATCCTAGGGATTGATGCGCATTATATGTATAATAAAAAAAATGAGATTAATTTTTTTCGATATGTTCACATTTTTTAAAAGTCAGCATAATTCGGAACCCTCAGTATTTAGGTATAGGGAACCATTGTTAAGGAGTATCATATTTTTTAGGAAAAATCAGAAAATGCAATAAAATATAGGGTGTTCCATAAGAAAATATATAACTTTGATACGACACACTTTATTGGAACAACCTGTATATTTCAAAATATTTTCAAATTATAGTTTAAGTTGGAGTAAAATTTGTGGTATAAAAAGATTTTCCGAAAAATTTATATTTTCTGCGATATTTGTCTGGTCCCGGATTTTTGCGAACTCTGTATAATACACCTTTTTGGTGTGCGTCATCGATTGTTAATGTCCTTCTAACACATTACGTTGAAAAAAATGGAAAAAAGCAGGTCTGTGATTAGTCCTAATCAAAATATCACAATAATGAACTGTTTAAATTTTTTACAAACGTTATCCCTAATCTTGGACTTGAAAAAATTTGGTTAGTTGATGTTTAGATTACGCGCAAGCGCGACCTATCAATCAGGAGAAATTGCAACATTCAAAATATTATGCAGACGTACCTTTTGTAGCGGCAATGGTAGAACAGTTTCTGGAAACTCTGTATAGGGCAAGTCAAATGAAAAATAATTCAAAAAACAATGTCTCTATTTTATTCTATAATACAATAATGTAGGGTACAAAATTGGTGGAAAAAATTAAAAACATTTCAAGGTTTAACAGTAGCATGCAACCATTCAACAAAATTGGAAAGTTTAGTATAAATTCCTGGATTTATTCCGCATTCTACACCGCCAAACGATACGATACCTACCTGGAACCATCGAGGTTCACTCTTCTCTTTTATCATCAAAGGACCTCCGCTATCACCTACGAAAACATTTAAAAATCGTATATTCACTGAAAAGAAAAAGGATAATTAATTATACCTGCACACGTATCCTTTCCAGGATCTCCCCCGGCACAGATTTGCGTATTTATAAGTTTGAGCCCAGCTGAAGAAAAAGCATCTTCACAGTGTTTGTTGGGCTTATAATCCAAATCCACTGTTCGCTTTTCGGAAGAATGTTGATAATTTTCCATCAATCCCCACCCAGCTGTCCATAGATCACGGATACCTTCTTCGAGTTCGTGTTCCGGTTCGGGAAGACAAATCGGTTGGATAAACGCTAGAAATTTCATTTAAAATATGGAACAAACCAAACAAAGCGTAGAAATAAGATATAACGAACATCTACAGATTGCGAAAATTCTATTCGAGCCATTCGATTTACACAAGTACGACAAGGTAAATATGACAAAAACTACTTGAAAGAGAGGGAAGAATAATTGTGCGCAGTCAGCTGTTGCCAAATGTATTTATCTGTAAAAGTTATTCCCAATTTTTGTCGGCAACAATGTTAAATACCAATAATTGTTAAATCGAAAGCAGTGTATACAGTGTGTCCCACGACGAGTTAAAACTATCTGTATATGACAAAATACTTATAGTAAAATCATGAAAACCTCTACGTTCCAGAACACCCTGTATATTAATACATTTTTTAAATCTATGTAAAATTTTAGTATACTTTTGTTTGAAATTTTTTTCGAAAAAATGCATATTTTTTGAGTTATTAATTTTTTTGTAAAAAATTTGACGGTAGTAGACCCTTACAAATTATTTTTTTAAGAGGATACCCTTGAAGATATGAAAATTGTTTCTGTTTGGTTGCAATTAGCAAGGTCAGACCTATTTGAATCTATGTTGAAATTTTTTTTATTTTATACAGGGTGTGTATAGAAAGTGTTCAAAGTTTAACTTCATAAATATCAAATTTCTTTATTTTTTTAAATAGAACCACCCGGTTTTTTGGAACTTTAGTTCTTTACGCCAGGTTATGTTTGAGCGACCAGGGGTCGCGACGCAAAAGATCTGACCGTTACGCGTTACGTTACGCTGCGTTATGTTACATTGCTTCGTTATGTGCCTGGCTTTTGCGTGCTTGTGCCTCCTTAGTCTCTCTCTCGTTTACGAAGCAGCGATTCATAATAATAAATATGCTCATACCCGGATTCGAACCCGGGCCGCCCGCGTGCAATGCGAGCATTCTAACCACTGAACCACCGATGCTATATTGAAATTCTATGCAAAGCTGGTATTCGCAGTGCTAGTGATCTACTTGAATTTGTTCGGATAAATTTTTACTATTATTTCCATAATTTTTTTGCGCGATTAAGGGGTCTAGCTACTTTTCGAAATACAGGGTGTTGAAATTTTGAAAACTTGAATGTTTTAATTCGATAACTTTAAAATGGATTGATAAATTGATTTGACATTTGGCAGGTAGTTTTTGAATGTAAAAGGGCATATTTTGAAAGAAATTGTAGTTTGTGCAACTAGTGTGGATATGATGGCCATATCGCACGAGGACGAAGATGAAACACGACGCCGTAGGCGGAGTGCTCAATCGTTCAAGTGCGGTATGGACAATCCACACGAGTCGAGCAGCATATTTTTTCTACGACCCACTTAGGAAAAAATCTAGAAAATAAAAATTTCTATAAACTGTAATATAACTTCAAATTAAAAATTTAACAATTCAATTTTATGTTTCCACTAATTTTGTGGTAAACGAATGTCCAATTTGTATAATGCTACGGTTTCCTTTTTTAAATATAAGATGCTGTTATAAGTAGATGTTGCCAGTCGGACTCCCTCATGGAGGGTACCGTACCATTATCTATAATAATGAATATTCTGCTAAATATTTCAAACGGTTACCTGTTGTCGTTATTAATATCAAGCAGAATGATTATTTAAAAATAAAATTAACAATAAAAAAAATTCCTCGCGGGGAATCGAACCCGGGTCTACCGCGTGAGAGTCTGGTATGCTTACTACTCAACCACCAAAGAATATGCAAATTGTTTATCTATAACGTCAGATGTATTACATAACTTTTGCTTAAAAGGAACTAAAGTTCCTACCGTGTGTCCCGCGACACGCTCTGCCTTTTTCTATTTTAATGCATTCAGGGGTAAAAAATAGGGAAAATTCATGTATACTTTTCTATACCTAAGCCTTACCGTTATTCAGATATTGAATGTTTTCTGTAAATTTTTAAAGATGCAGGACATTTTACTGCAACTAAAGCACATATTATGTTCTTGTAACAACTTTGCCTTATTTACCATTTATTAAGAGCAAATTCACATAATCTTTTTTATTTCTTAGTGCTTTTATCAACGGGTCAAAATAAAATTTAGACCACACCTGCATCTCTCAAAATTTACAGAAAACATTCAATAAATAAATAACAGGGCTAGGATCCGGAACAGAGAATCCTGGGATAAAGAGACCAATACACAGCCTCATGGGACTGTGGTTCACAGATGGCTCATGCTCTGGTGACAGAGCAGGGGCTGGAATTTACTCTATGACACAAATCTGTATACCATTGGGTGATGGTGTATCTGCATATCAGGCCGAGATGACGAATGTCGAGAACGACTTGCTGATCTTGCAAGTCGGAACGCAGTGCGGCTAGAATGGATTCCGGCCCACTCTGGTTTTGAAGGCCACGAAATGGCGGTTGCACTGGCTGCGGAAGGGGCGGCAGCTCCTTTCTGCGGCCCGGGCCCAACCCTCGGTCTAACAAAACAAACAATACGCAAGGAGACGAGGAAGTGGCTGAGGAACCAGCACCTCGCTCATTGGAATGCTCTGCAGGGTCCTAGACAATCCAAACTTCTACTGAAGGGATGGACTGATGGACACGCTAGGGTCGCTATTGAACTACCAAGGAGTAGGTTGAGGAAGATAGCAGGAGTCCTAACAGGGCACTGCTGTATGAGAAAGCACCTCTATAACCTAGGAGTAGAGGAAAGTTCCCTATGTAGGGGTTGCGGCATGACTGATGAAACGTCAGTCCGTGTTCTCTTAGAGTGTCCACAGTGGGCTGTATTACGCAGGCGAATCTTCGGAGTCCCTGTCGTGGCCCCTGGAGACACAAGCAGGCATCCACTGAAAAAGGTTGTGGCCTTTATTGAAGGGCTCTGCTTCATGGATGTCTAGGTAGCAGGAATGGCACAATGGCCAGTGGCCTCAGTGCCGGAACCATGACTTTAGTTTGGCTAGGTCAAGGCTCGCCTGCACATTCTGTAGTAGTAGTAGTATGGCTCGAATAGAATTTTCGCGATCTGTATATACAGAGTGGCCCAAACGTCTGCCAATTATCTCGTAAATTGTTAGTCCTAATTGTACAAAATTTGGGGTATATCCATTTTAGGATACGGAGATTCTACATTTGATATTTGCAATGTTGCCATATTCGCCGTTTATCTTATATTATTAGTAACAATGGTTTTTCGAATTAAACACCCTGTATGTTCAGTCATTATTCAATACGAAATCAACTATATGTAACACTTATGATTTTATGTAGTCTGGAAGGTCTAAAATACATAAAACATAAATCTGGCAACGCCTATATATTTATAAACTTAATTTTTCAAGTATCCCCATTAAAAAAATCTTTAGGATTGAAATCCGGTTAACGTGGAGGCCATTTAATTCTACCTCGTCCACCAATTCATTGTCCAGGAAATAATTCATCTAAATAACGCCGAACATTTAGACCAAAATGAGCTGGAGCCACAGCTTGTTGAAATCATATCTGATTAAAATTGGCTCTAAGCAAGTTTTTCAGTGTAGGTACAATTTTATTTTCGTAAGTAGAAGTTCATATTTATCTGGCGTTAAATTTCCTTCGATAAAAAATTGGCCAATTGGCCAACAAAATCACAGCATTCTACATTTAAACATTTTTAAATTTCTTCAAATCTACATATTTTGCACTGTTTTATGTATTTAAGACCTTCTATTCTAAATAAAATCATGAGGTTGAACTCGCATTAAATAAGATTTTCCAATAATGACTGAATATACAGGGTGTTTAATTTGAAAAACCAAAGTTACCACTAATATAAAAGAAACAGCAAATCTGTAAATTGTAAATATCAAATCTAAAATCTACGTATCCCAAAATAGGTTTACCCCAAATTTTGTACAATTAGGACTAACAATTTACGAGATAATTGACCGTTTCCAGACTTTTGGGCCACTCTGTATAAAAATTTATCTTCCATATGTAGGAGCATTTTGATATAAAAACTTACTGGAAAATTGCAATTCTTCTTTTAATCTTAATAAAGCTATATCGTTAGGAGTATATTCTTCTTCTTTATTATACATGGGGTGTACGATAATTTCTTCGATCTCGGCATAGGTGGGTTTGATGTTACATATTTGCTCTCCGTATTTACCTTTAGCACAATCAACTTCTTCCTTTGTGTTATGTTCACCCAAAACGACAGAAGTACTGAAAAATATTAATTTAAAAATCCCACGAGGATTAAGACAAGTAATATATCAGAATTGGGCAGTAGTAGATAATTATAATTGTGGGGGTGTAAATTAGAGCAAATATTGCATCTTTTCCTGTTATTGTGTTACCCAATAAGGTATTTGTTTTTGGACACGTGATTTAGCATTCAAAATTATTAATGGGACTACCTATATATTTGTGCCTTTCTGTCTTCCTGCCGATAAAACAATCCCAGCTAACTAGCACACTTGAGGTCTAAAGTGATTAATTCAAGAGCTACAGGTACTTGAAGGATTGTAAGTTAAAAAATTCATAATTGAATGCCCTGTAATTTTCGCGTGACCAAAAACAAATACCTCATTGGGTAACACAATAACAAGAAAAGATGCAACACTTGCTCTAATTTACACCCCCAAAATGGGCTTGTTCAAGAAATTTTTTTTAGTTAATAATAGAAACTAAAGCTCATTTTAAACAGATTCCCAAAATTTTAGATTTTTCCGCGAACGTTTAAACCCTCAAATTGATTAAAGAAATTGGATTGAACGAAAACAGGGCGTGGTTACCTGTGACGTCACATTGCATATGCTATACCCAACGTTTGAAACGCCGCGAGTGGAGAGCTGTGTATTGTGTATATTGTATCGTTTTGTGTAAGAAAAAAAAACGCTGGACTGTTGACTGTACCTACTGTTTCGTTATTTTATTGTGAAGGGAGTTTTGATTGTGAAGGGAGTGAGGAAAAAGTGGTAAATGAATACTATTTGATTCCCGACTATCCCAACACATCTAAGAATCCACCAGAAAAATATATATACATTAAAACAGTGAGCAGTGGAACAGTTAAATTAAAACCTTGAGTAGTACCGAGATTGTTTGACTGTCTAAAAAATAGAGTAACAATGCATAGTTCAAAGGCACGGTTTTTACAAGTTAAGCTCAGAAAATAGAGCCTCTCATGATGATAAAGCAGAGGAAGAAAATCAAATGGATATCACAAGAATGGAACCTATATCTCGGGAAATAGGGGTTCAGGCTTGCATTAAAGGCTTATGTACGTTCCAAAGCGATTCAATGCGGGGGCGAGGGGTTTTATAATTGGAAAATGGCTAAAAAGAGAAAATGCACTAGCAATGAGATCGTTCCAAAGAAATCGTGAATGGAAAAAGACGGAAAACCTATGAACGAAGAGTTTTCAATATCCACTAGAGGTCCTTCTTCTACATTTAGCTCGTCAGAATTAAGTATGTCAGATCCGAATAGCTCATTTTATCTAGACACTAATAGGTCAGATGAAATGGAATATTTTATTTGATAGAAAAAAATCCAAAGCTTTATTTGGGAGTTCCGAGTCATTTATCATTTGTTGTGAGCTTGTTAACTAAAAAAATGTTAGCTGGACAAGCTTGATATCTTTTTAACATTAAAAAAGATCATTGAGTTTACCTTATAGGATATTAGGAGACGATTTTGGTGTGACACTTTCCAAAGTATGTATCATTATACAAAAAACTATACCGTATTAGCCAGTTACCTTTACACATTTGTGCAAGTTAGGAAAAGACTTCCTACTCCCTCCAGACGCAGATATGAAAATGTACAATGTATTATAGATTGTTTTGAAATTTCGATTCAGAAACCAAGTGTGAATTCTTTGTTTCTATTAATGTAGTCCCTCACCATGAAGATATAGACTACAGGTGAATTTGCAGAATCTGCTTCAGTAAATCCAGTATCTACTGAGTACATCTTTAATAGCAGAAATTACTAACACTTTTAAAATTTAAAGATATTGCAGCTGTAATCAACTTTCTTATGTGAAACTCAGCGGTGTACAGAGCACAATATGCCATGTGACGTCACAGTCGGTTCTGTCGCTTTTTGAGGGAGCTCCATTTTCAACCTCTAATATCTAAGTAGTGGGGAAAGTTCAAGAGCTGAAAATTTCACTAGTTATTTTGATGATTCAGTTTTACAAAATAACGTAAGAAAAACCGAGAAAATATTTCATTGATAACAAGCCCATTATAATTATCTACTACTGCCCAATTCTGATATATTACTTGTCTTAATGTCGTGGGAGACCCTGTATATACAGAGTTAATATAAAGTATGGAACCCGCCTCAATTATTCAATAAAAATATAAATCGAAAGTTTCACTGCATGCAGAATTTCACAAGGAATTCAAAAATGTAAAAATATACAGGGTGCTCTTTTTAAAATAACAAAGTTGATATGCATTTCCGGTTTAACGGGAAATGGTACGTAAAATTTTATAGCATTTTTGAATTCCTTGGATCTTCTTATAGAAAGGTATGAGCAGTTTCATTTAAAAATATTGAACCGTTGAGGAGATACTTAGATGGCTACATACTTAATACTAACTCTGTATATTATACTGTATGTAAACTTACAGTGTTCCGTAAACTTTTGGTATCCTAGCTACACAATGGGCGGCAGTTAAAACATATTTAGAGTTAATTATTGACCCACCGCAACCCCATTTTTTGGTTCCTTTTGAATTTGTATAACCCAAAAGGGCCATCCAAGGGTATTCGTTTACGTAAGCTTCTCTTCCTCCGAAAACTACAAAGGATAGATGAGTTTATTCAAAATATTTTCCATTTCCATTCCTAGACTCTGTGTGTTGCTGCCTCGGCTTGCGCCTCGACTTTGCAATCATCACAGTCGTCCAGGAATGTTGGGGTTCTCCTACTCGGTACAATTTATTAATCAAACGGCCCGTTGAATGACGTGTCCTCTACTATACAAGAATTTTAGATTTTTTTTTATTAAGAAAAATTAAATGTACCTACCTCTTCGGAAAAAAGTGTTTTTCTTTCCCGGTTCTGGTGCTGGTGTTGTACAAGAATTACATTCTATATCAGCCTCCTAAAAAGGCATATCATATGTAAAAAATCCAAGATTCAGTTATTTTCTAGGAAAAGCGGCAACGCAGCATTTTGGAGAATAATCTACTTATTCAGTGTGAACGAATATATTTTTAGTTAAAATACAGCGCTTGCGCGAACGATACGAAGAATTTTCTTCTATAATCAGAAGTCAGGACTATAGGAGGACTAGCCTATACAGGGTGGTCCTTAAGTAATTGTACATAGAAGTACAGTACAATCTTCACTTCAAAATATTACGATTCAAACCAACAAGCCTTAATAAAATGTTAATATAAAGAGAGATGAAATTTTTATTTTCGTTTTTTACAATTACTTTAATGCTTTTTGACGTACTTGAGGTTGAGGGTGTTTTGATATGAGAAATCATAACTTTGTACCTATTTCAATGTATTTTGTAGAGGGCGCCACATAGACTACGTATGCGGCATAAATGTGCGCAAAACTTTTTTGCCTTTCACCTTAGCACTTCTTTTGTAACAAATACTCTTCCATTAACGCATATTATTAATATCTCCTTTCAATCAGGAAAAATTCCAAGTCAATGGAAGGAATCTGTTGTCACCCCTGTATACAAATCCGGTGAACCTGGAGAACTAACCAACTATAGGCCAATTTCAGTAATCAATAACTTAGCCAAAATATTTGAAAATACGGTTAAAAGCAGATTAATACATTTTTTAATGTTCATAATGTTATACCAGAATATCAGTACGGGTTTATACAAAATTCAAGCACTGAAGATGCAGTAGTTGATTTTCTAGAAAAGACGGTTGGCGCAGTAGATGATTCATTAAAATGTGTTGCAGTATTTCTCGATTTAGCCAAAGCATTTGACACCGTCTCACATAACATTCTACTTGGCAAACTAAATAACTACGGCATAAGAACCCAGCGCGTAAAAATCGGAAAAGACAGAAGCTCTAATTCCCTAGTAAAGGTGGGTGTTCCACAAGGAACCGTATTAGGACCAATTCTCTTTCTCGTGTATATGAATAACATTACACAAATTGATAACTTCCCTGGTAAAGTCATATGCTACGCGGATGACACTCTAATTATTTTCACTGGTAAATAATGGCAAGATGTCAAACTCACCGCAGAAACAGCATTGGGGAAGATAAGTTTATGGTTAAATGATAATCTACTAACCTTAAATGTGTTGAAAACAAAACGTATTACTTTCAGTTCAATCGAGGATCCTTAACATTAAATTACTTTTTGCTTATCATTGTATAATAAGAATATACAAAAGCGGCGAAAAATTTAACTACAAAAATACCCATTTAACTCGATCAGTTACTAATATGGAGATACCACTAAAATTTTTTAAAGAATCAGTCAGTCAAAGATCATCATCTTTCTTCGGTCCAAAATTTTTTAATACAACCCCGATTCACCTCAGACAAATAAAAAAACTAAAGAAATTCCAAATTGAATTGAAAAATCATCTAATAACTAACCAAAATAAAATATTTGATATAATGGCTTAATAACATACAAACTTCTGGTTTATTGTTCATTGTCTTGTCTACTGCTTCCTTGCGTGAGTATTGTCTTCTTCTTTTTAATATCCATTATTTAATTTTATTAATTGTCTACATTTGTTCGTCTCATAGCTTTACTTGCACTGTAATTTAGTTCTGTTTTTTTTTTTCTTCTTATTTTTATGTATTCAATATTAGCTATTTAAAGATAAAACGTGCAGAGTAAATACTACCTGATTGAGTAGAAACAAAACAGGCAGACATGCCTAGGTGAAATGCTCAATTAGGTGTCTTTATGTATGTTTATAACTACAAATATCACCTTATTATCAATATGTACTTTACTATGGAAATAATAAAAAAACTTGAAAAAAAATCATTAAAGCCACATCATTACAACAAATAAAAGGTATACCTGTTGGTATCCCCAAATCTTAACGGTTTTAGAGATAATCACATTTTAGTGATTAACTACATGACTATTATTCAATGAAATTACATTCGAAAAATGTAGTTGTGTGTAAAGTGTATCTAATGTCAATGTGATGACCTTGAATTGTATTACATATTTTATGCAGGTTAATTTTAATCCACTATATTAATTTGAATTACATTTGAAAAGCATTATTTCTTAATATTCGAATTTATAAAAGAATTTTATGCACGCCATTTGGCGGCTTTTCCTTCAAAGGGATTAAAAATATGGGTCATCACATTAACAATAGTTACACTATACGATATTTATTATTTTTAAATATTAAGAGACCATACATATTTTTCATGTTAACTGCTACTATACCCTAATACTGTTCATCTTAATACTAAAAAAAATAACTACATTTTTCGAACGTAATTTCATTGAATAATAATCATGTAGTTAATAACTAAAATGTGATTATCTCTAAAACCGTTAAGATTTGGAGATACTAACATGTTTACCTTTTTTTTGTTGTAGGTAATGATGTAGTTTTAATTATTTTTCACAAAACTAGCGTTAATGTGAAAGGCAAAAAAGTTTTGCGTACATTTATGCCGCAAACGTGACCTATGTGGCGCCCTCTACAAAATACATCGAAATAGGTAAGTACAAAATTATGATTTCTCATATCAAAAAACCCCTAACCTCATTTTTTTGCATATACGTCAAAAAGCGTTAAAGTCATTGTAAATACGAAAATTAAAATTTCATGTTTAACACCCTGTATCTCTCTTAATATCAACATTTTATTAAAGCTTGTTGGTTTGAATCGCAATATTTTGAAGTGAAGATTCTACTGTACTTCTAAGTACAATTACTTACAGACCACCCTGTAGAGTTTGAAAGTAGAGGATTACCCCCTCTTCACCCTAGAAACTGTTTTTTGTGACATCTCTTTTAGTTCACAAATATAGCCTCTTGTAAGTTTTAAAATTGATACGCTGTATATAGCATGTAACAAAAATTTTCAGGACTAATTTTGAAACACCCTGTATATATTTTCTAATTAACTTACCTGGAATCCACAAGTACTGTTACTGGGAAAAGCAGGGTTTCTCTTGAATGTAGCAGTAACATTTACTAAAAAAATATGGTGTTCAACACTTTACTAAACATGTTTTATGCGTATGTTATTGAAGTGATGGTCATAAATTTTAATATCTTTATTAATAAGAAAAATGTTTCAACTTACCCGAGCAATATGTAAAAATTACGAATGTTAAAAAATAACCTCGCAACATTTCAAGACAGATGAACTTTAATAAAAACCGTAGAAATCAAGAAAATTCTGTTTTATATCACAACACTGGGTATTTACAATACATAAATGACATGTGTATGTTGAAATTTTTCTACAAAATCACTGTAAAACACAACGCAATGTCATGATTCTGACGAATGATAAAGTTTGTGAAAGAATAAGAATAATAATGAAGCAAAAATTAGCTATTAAATGAATTAAAAGTCAAACTATTTATATAGGGTGATGTCACCAGTAAGTTACATTAATATAACAATTTAAAATAAATAGAGCAACCGTAAAAAATGTATAAAATAAAAGTAACTAAGTTGATTTATATTAAATGTTTTATAAACAAAAATTCTTTAAACAATATTTAACGATTGATATTGAACTTTATGTGGGCATTTTTGTTGTTGTAGCACTCTGTATAATAAATATGCATTTTGTTATTAATTATTTGCTTGGAAATACCACACGATGATATTAATCTGTCTTGAGGTAGATAATTGTTTTCTAAAAAACATGTTTTTTAATATTCATCAATAATTTTAATTTGTATATTATTATGTTATAAAGAGTTATGAATACTAGTAGGTAATTAGTTGAAAATAATTCAGAAGGAAATTAATCTTCCATCAAAAGTTTCAAGTTGAATCGAAAAATTGAAATTTTATTTAAAAAAACACTGAAAATTTGTTAAATAAGGTTTTCTTAGGTTGGAATATTGACTGGTTCACTCAGATTTTTTTGCAAAGGTATTTTGAAAACAATATATGACTGTTTATAATGAAAAAAATCATTAAATCAATGCAAATAAACCAAATTACAAATCTAAAATCTATCAAAATAATTGTTCATCCTCAGGGCAACTGTCATTAGTGTCAACTACCATGGGCGCCGGAAGGGTCAAATATAGGGGGGGGGGGAAGTAAAGGTAGATTACAACTTTTTTCTACACCCACATGTATATTATCCATTTCCTGCACGGTTTAGAGAATGGAAATGTAGGCCATATCGGTTAACTGAACGTATATGATTTCATATACATCCTAGAACGTATATGAAAACCACCAATCAGCATTCGCGTTTAGTATTCGTCACTCATCTTTTTTTCAATTTAAAGAAACGTCAAAATAACTTGTCAAAAAAAGTCTCTCCCAGAAGCACTGGATCAAGAATATTTATTTATAAAAATAAACTTGAATAAAATAAACCTTATAAATTAATAACAAATACTAAAAACAGAATAAAATGAGTATTTAAGGGACTACCGATGGACGTCAGTTCTTATGAAAGTAAGTAATACTTCTGAGGTTTACTTAGACTCTTACGCGGTAGACCCGGGTTCGATTCCTCGTGAAGAATTTTTTTTTATTGTTAATTTTATTTTTAAATAATTATTCTGCTCAATATTGATAACTACAACAGGCAGACGCTTGAAATATTTAGCAGAATATACATTATTATAAATAAAGGTACGGGGTACCCTTCTTGCGGGAGTCCGACTGGCAACATCTATTCATAATAGCATCGCATATTCAAAAAGGGAAACCGTAATGTTATACAAATTGTACATTTAATCGTACGTTTATCACAAAAAATTAGTGAAGACATAAAATTGAATTGGTACGATTATGAATAAAATTGTTGAAAATTTTTAGTTTCAAGTTATATTTATTTTACAGTTTATTCAAATGTTTATTTTCTAGATTTTTTCTTGAATGGGTCGTAGAAAAAATATACTGTTCGACTCGTGTGGATTGTCCATATCGCACTAGAACAATTGAGCACGACGCCGTAGGCGGAGTGCTCAAACTTCGTCCTCGTGCACAAACTGTTATTATATTTTTATTCTCAAAAGTACATATATATGATTGACTTGAACTAAAACATGTATATCTTTCTACTGGGAGAGAACTTATAGAATATTTTTGAACTTATGAAAGCTAAATCTATGAAAATTTAAATCAATTTAAATTAGTTCAAACCCCCAAACAAAATTTGTAATCAAAACAAACCATGGAAAAATACTGGGTAAATTATCCGTTAGTTAGAATAGAACCTAAGAAGAAGAAAATCTATCTTAAACGTGAAAGAAGAAGAATCAAACCAAAAAGTGACAGTTTGATTATAGCTTACAGCGTTTAAAAATGAAAATAACATTTCAAATTTTAAATTAAAAAATAATCTAAGCAAAGTATCTAGCAAAATGAAAACTGTAAATAATGTTAACGTGGAAAATTACAGAAAATTGGTACAAACTTATATTGATATGGTGAGTTTTATACAATTTGATTCAACTCCAAAATAAAACCATTTTTAAAATTTTTAGCATGTCTATAGCACCGCCTTGTTTTGGGCTGATAAAGTTGCAGCAATAACTGGTAATCCTAAAGATATCTATTGTTTGGCACAATGTATGTATCTTTTAAAACAATACCACAGAGCCACGCATTTATTAAAATCAAAAAATCTAGATAAGGTAAGTTAAATTTATAAGTAGTTATATTACTATTTCTAAAAATATTATTTTCAGACTAATCTTCAATGTACATATTTAACTGCTCGATGTTTATTTGAAGCTAATGAATGTGTAGAAGCTTTAAAAATAGCCAATCATTTCGATAATGTTAATTTAATCGCTAAGGATACATTTTCCTCACTTTTCACAAGTTCTAGTTCATTATTATTTGAAAATACACCAAAAAATGTAAGTAAAAAAGTAATTTTAAACTTAAAAATTTCAGTTGTATAATTTTTAGCAAGCATATTCTGCATTTTTACTTCTAAAAGGTAAAATATTAGAAAGTATGGATAACAGAGGATTAGCTGCCGATTGTTATAAACAAGCATTACATATCGATGTTTATTGTTTCGAGGCATTTGATTCTTTGATAAAATATCAAATGCTGTCACATTTTGAAGGTAAATTAATAAAAAAAATGTATAAATATGGGTTAATTTTCTATTTATTTAAGAGGACGAATTATTAAAATCTCTACCAATATCCGAACAATGTACTCAAGAAGGAGCTGAAATTTTATATACTTTATATGAATCCAAATTAAAAAAATACCATACACATACTTTACCAAAACCAAATCAAAATAGAGTAATATATGGCAGTACACCAGCTTCAAGTGACAAATCTCTCAATATAATGAATACTCCAATTTTAATGTCGTCACCAGCATTGGTTGTTACACCTAACGTGGTTAGAAATAATGACAAGAATTTAAAAAAAACTGAATTAGACAAGCTGAAAATTGACGAAAGCGAACAGATGCATATAGATAGTTCGGAAAACACAGCATTGGTGAAGTTAAAAAACAGTTTGGACTTACAAGTAGCCGAAGCTGAAAGATTATATTATAATTGTGACTATCAAAACTGCAGTTCTCTAACTGAAGCAATACTTAAAATAGATCCTTATCATGATGCCTGTTTACCTATTCACATATCATGTCAAGTTGAATTGAAACAAAGTAACAGTGAGTATTATAGTAGAAAGAAACTATTAATAAAAGAAAAAAAATTTTATTAATGTTTTTTAGAATTATTTTCATTGGCACATAGCTTAGTCGATCTTTATCCAAATTTGGCGATTTCCTGGTTCGCTGTCGGATGTTACTATTACATAATAGGAAAAAGTGATTTTGCACGAAGATATCTAGCAAAAGCTACCTGCCTGGATAGATTGTTCGGCCCTGCTTGGTTAGCTTACGGGCATTCTTTCGCAATCGAAAACGAACACGATCAAGCGATGGCTGCTTATTTTAAAGCTTCACAACTGATGAAAGGGTGCCATCTACCTTTGTTATACATCGGATTAGAATGTGGGCTAACGAATAATGTTCGATTGGCTGATAAATTTTTTCATCAAGCTCAAAATATAGCGCCGGACGATCCATTTATAATGCACGAAAAGGGAGTTATAGCGTTTCAAAATTTAGAGTGAGTTTTTGTATTTTATATTCACTGTTAACATTCCAAATGTGTGTGTTTGCTCTCCTTCTATTGTCCTGTTTCAAACTGTTGATTGTGGTAAACAAGTAGTAAAGCTTTAGAGAGAATGGATCATGGTATTTAACAAGTTGAATTTTCCTTGGGAATACAGATCTGTAGATTTTACATTTACCATTATCAACAATTTTGTTATTACAATAATTTACAAAATATAAATTACTTGTCAAATCAGGTGTGTTGCAAGGTTACAACCATGGACGTATATATACGTCCATGGTTACAACAAACTATAGATGAAAGTTCATTTACGATAAGTTTGCAATTGCTCCTGAAAAGTCGCTGAAGGCTTCACTCTGGGTTCAGTTTGTAGGTCACGGCAAGTGTTTTTAAACGAGAAAAAACTTAACGCGATTGAGTTTACTGAAGGGGGGGGGAAATCTTGGAAAACGAGTTTCTCGCTAATATCAGGTAAATATGCGAATTAGAGAATTTTTCTCAAGATAAAAAATGAAGATCACCTTATTATCTACAAAAATGGTCCCCATCATTTTTTACGAAAATTCGATAGTTATCGAGATAATGAGACGTAAAAGTCTCCTCATTTCAGCTGCTGCTCTGCCTGTAAAAATTCTGCTGTCTATGCAGGGGGTGGACGAATTGTTCCAAAACTCGGCAAAAAATTGACATTTTTCGATGATTCAGAGTTTATCACAATAAGAAGACCCGTAGCTATCATTCCATGTGACTTGCAGCTCGTTTGTACTTGACACAAATATTTAAAAAAGCGGTCAAAGTTTTTTTCCACAAGATTTTGAGATTTTTTGTCAAGCCTGACCTGCATTATATTTTTGGAGATGCTTTTGATGGAGTTTCTAGGTAATGGTTATCACGTATATCAAATTTCAAAATAATATACAGGGTAACTCGGAAGTTATGAGGTTTGTAAGAAATAGCATAAATTTATAAAACACCCTGTATCTCGGTTATGAAGTGCCGAAGAAACATGAAATATAGGTTTTTGGAAGTACCAAAGTGATCCCCATCTACAGTTAAAGTTAGGCCCTTTCCCAATGAAACATCCTGTATATACAGTGCGTGTCAATTGATTCAAACTTTTATTTTTCAGTTACGATACAGCAGAAACACAGTTTAGAAAAGCATTAGATAGAGTAAGACGTATTAGAAAAGGTATAATACCACAAAGATGGGGTCCTTTATTAAACAATTTAGGACATACTTGTAGGAAATTGCAAAAATATGAAGAATCTCTAGATTTTCACAACCAGGTAATATATATTATTGAAAAAAAAATGTCATTTTATGAATTTATTTTCTTTCAGGCTCTATTATTAACACCTCAATCTGCCAGCACATATTCAGCAATAGCATATGTGAATGTTTTAATGGAAAACTACGAAGAAGCAGTAGAATGGTTCCATAAAGCTCTAGGATTAAGACGGGATGATGCTTTCAGTACCACAATGTTGAATTACGTTATAGATAAGTTAACCGAAGAGAAACCCCCCTATCCAGGTAATTTTTTCTTATCTCACTTGATGTGTAAAATACAAAATTGATTTTTTTTAGATTGTCCGGATGAAATCCCGAAATTTAATATAGAACCAAAAATATCAGAGTCGACGGCTAGCGAAAGTATTACAGAAGCATCGAATTCAGTGTTGCCGAGTGTTAATAATGAAATGTCTGATATGAGTATGAGTATTGAAGTCGATATGGTTGATGCTAGCGATATTGTAAAAGAATGATTGTTAATTTTAATTTCATATAATCCTTAAAAAATTGTAATATAAATTATGTCTTTCGTATGAATCATTGGTGTTTTTTTGCTTAAATAGCAGTTTTCATATATTTCTGTGTTCAAAATGGCACTTTTCCTGAATTTTTTTGAGAAAATAGTAATTTTTATTCCTTTTTGTGTTCAAAATATCCATTTTTATGTTTGTTTTTTTATTCAAATGGAAGTTTTTTCCCCAAAATTGCATTTTCCATGAATTTTATTTTTGAAAATAGCAGTTTCCATGAATATTTCTGTTTAAAATAGTTTGTTCAAAGTTTTTCCCCAAAATTGCAGTTTCTATGAATTTTTCAGTTGCAAAT